>JAQQAC010015468.1:36824479-36899987 GCA_029783875.1 Phataginus tricuspis | reverse complement strand
TTTTTTGGAAAACTTTAAGGAGAATGGGTGTTATTTCTTCTCTATATGTCTGGTAGAATTCAGAGGTGAATCCGTCAGGTCCGGGGGTTTTGTTCTTGGGTAGTTTTTTGATTACCAATTCAATTTCGTTGCTGGTGATTGGTCTGTTTAGTTTTTCTGTTTCTTGCTTGGTCAGTCTTGGAAGGTTGTATTTTTCTAAGAAGTTGTCCATTTCTTCTAGGTTTTGCAGCTTGTTAGCATACAGATGCTCATAATATTCTCTTATAATTCTTTGTATTTCTGTGGGGTCAGTCGTTATTTTTCCTTTCTCATTTCTGATTCTGTTTATGTGTGTAGATTTTCTTTTTCTCTTAATGAGTCTGGCTACGGGTTTATCTATTTTGTTTATTTTTTCAAAGAACCCACTCTTGGTTTCATTGATTTTTTCTAGAAGGGGGTAGTTTAATCATCACAATATTGCTCATGTAATTGTAGGTTAATGATACTAAAATAAAATAAATTATTAAAAAAAAAATTCATATGGAACCACAAAAGACCCCAAATACACAAAGCAATCCTGAGAAGGAAGAGTAAAGCTGGGGGATTATGCTCCCCAACTTCAGCTCTACTGCAAAGCCACAGTACTCAAGACAATTTGGTACTGGCACAAGAACAGACCCACAGACCAATGGAACAGACTAGAGAGCCCAGATATAAACCGAAGCATACATGGTCAATTAATTTACGATAAAGGTGCCATGGACATACAATGGGGAAATGACAGCCTCTTCAACAACTGGTGTTGGCAAAACTGGACAGATACATGCAAGAGAATGAAACTGGATTATTGTTTAACCCCATACACAAAAGTAAACTCAAAATGGATCAAAGAGTTGAATGTAAGTCATTAAACCATAAAACTCTTAGAAGACAACATAGGCAAAAATCTCCTGAATATAAACATGAGTAACTTCTTCCTGAACGCATCTCTTTGAGCAGGGGAAACAAAAATGAACACATGGGACTACATCAAACTACAAAGCTTCTGTACAGCAAAGGACACCATCAACAGAACAAAAAGGCATCCTACAGTATGGGAGAATATATTTGTAAGCAACATATCTGACAAGGGGTTAACATCCACAATATATAAAGAATTCACATGCCTCAACACCCAAAAAGCAAATACCCAATTAAAAAATGGGTGGAGGATATGAAGAGACAATCCTCCAAAGAAGAAATTCACATGGCCAACAGACACATGAAAAGATGCTCCACATCACTAATCATCAGGGAAACGCAAATAAAAACCACAATGAGATATCACCTCACACCAGTAAGGATGGCCAGCATCGATAAGAATAAGAGAACAACAAATGCTGGTGACGATGCGGAGAAAGGGGAACCGTCCTACACTGCTGGTGGGAATGTAAGCTAGTTCAACCATTGTGGAAAGCAATAGGGAGGTTCCTCAAAAAACTCAAAACAGAAATACTATTTGACCCGGGAATCCCACTCCTTGGAATTTACCCAAAGAATACAAGTTCTCAGATTCAAAAAGACCTATGCACTCCTATATTTATTGCAGCACTTTTTACAATAGCCAAGATATGGAAGCAACCTAAGTGTCCATCAGTAAATGAATGGCTAAGGAAGATGTGGTACATATACACAATGGAATATTATTCAGCCATAAGAAACAAATCCTACCATTTGCAACAACATGGATGGAGCTGGAGGATATTATGCTTAATGAAATAAGCCAGGTGGAGAAAGACAAGTGCCAAACGATTTCCCTCTTTTGGAATATAACAATGAAGCAAAACTGAAGGAACAAAATAGTAACAGACTTAGAGACTCCGAGAAGGAACTAGTGGTTACCAAAGGGGAGGGCTGTGGGAGGGTGGGTGGAGAGGGTAGGAGAAGGGGATTGAGGGGTATTATGTTTAGTACACATGGTGTGGGGGATCACGGGGAAAACAGTGTAGCACAGAGAAGGCAAATACTGAATTTGTGGCATCTTACTACACTGATGGACAGTGACTACAATGGCGTATGGGTGGGGACTTGATAATATGAGTAATGTAGTAACCACATTGTTTTTCATGTGAAACCTTCATAAGAGTGTATATCAATAATACCTGAATAAGAAATGTTTTTAATTATATATATATATATGTATATATATATATATATATATATATTTGTGCATTTAGTATTAAAGCACTTTTGTGAAGTGAAAAAAAAATTATGGGAAAATAGGAAATGGTCAATAGAAATATTGGAAAGGCTAAATAGAAATCACAGCAAATATATGAAGAGCTAAAATCAAACATACATAATTCCAAATCAGGTAGAACCATTAACCAGACTTTTCATGTTTTTCTCTTATTATTTACTATTTTACCAAGAGAAATTTACTTAATCAAATTGGGTTCCACAAAAATGAAAAGGCTTTACCTTACATAACCGAATAATCTTTATGTATGAAGGAAAAATATTACCACTACAGCTGGTTTTGGAGTGCAAGTTCTAGTTTTATTCTTACTGCAGCACTGCCTTTTCAATTACCACTCGGGAGTACAAGAAAGTTATCTGGTCTTAGAGTGCCATCTAGTGGAAGGCTAAATCTCACTTTTAACAAAGTTAGTGCAGAACAACTCTTTGGGTGTGTGGTTAATTTGGGGTATTTTTATAATGGGAAGGTTTTCCCTACTAAATGTCATAAATTAGAAGGCAAATGTGTTTAGGTATTCTATAATTTTTTATTCACCACCAATATTAACTATTTAGTATTTTCATCCATTTGTCCAATAAGATTTAAGGGCAACTTCACAAAACATCTTGCGTTCAGTCAACACTAGTTTAGCCTAGTGGGATTCACTGTAGAACTTAGAAAATAAGTCATACATCTTTAAAAGCACTCTTAAAAAAAATTAAAGGGTCTCTATAATTCAATTAATTTCACTATTTTTCAATCATCTTTGAATTTAACAAAGAGTTTTAACACATTAGCTCAATTGGGTTTTACTCAGATTTATAAAACAGTGAGCTGTTTAACTTAGATGTTCTTATTCTCTGTTTTTAGACTGTTCTTAAATACTAAAAGTTCTCTGCATTAAAATAAGCTTCATTTAATAACTTGTTATACTATTTGTACATCAGTGTGTCTCTGTCTGTGGGCCCCTGGACTATATATATACCACACAGGTAAAATTAAACAAAGCATAGCTATTTTCCAACATGTACAAGGCCACTAATAAATACTTACAATCTCAATCGAGGTTCAACACATCTGACAAAATAATCATACTCGTCCTCCTCTTCTTCATCCCAATTCCTCCAAATGTTTTGGTAGAAAAACCTGGAAAGGAAGTTACTATCATTCAAATTCAGTCACTGGCTCTAAATGTTAGGGTTTTGTAGGGCTAAGAGCTGAAGAGCAACTCAGAACAAGTCTAGCAACTATATGACAGAGGATGCTGCATCTTTTCTATATTTGATAGTCATGCATCACACAAGAATTTCTTTATTGCCTAAGTTTTTCTACAACACTGGTTCCATTAGAATCTTTTTATCAGAACTATTTATTGACCATCTGTAACTGGATGCATGGCAGTGCCGTTTGTAAAGACAGAAAACACTAGTTGGTATACTCCCATGAAGAAAATTCACAGGTGACTCTAATGTGCTTCCAAGGCCGATTAGACAAAAGAGAAGATAGCCTAGGACTGGGCCCTGGGTAACTCCAACATTCTCAAGTTTAATCATTACAGAAAGAGCTGGCCACAGTGACTAAGAACACAAGCCAGTGACACCCTGCCAGAATGGCAGTGTCCCAGAAGCTGGGAGGTGTGTATTAAGAAGACAGAAATGAGGTTCTGGGAAGATGGCAGCGTGAACGGACCGGCAGAATTTTCCTCCCAACATTATATTTATCCACGAAAATACAGCAAATGCAACTGTTCCTAAAAGAGAGACCAGAACACACAGGAAAGCGCACACAGTGCAGACACACCAGAGAGGACTCGGCAGCTGGCGAGGCGGTCATAAAGAGCCCAACTGACATACGTGACAACTACCAACAACCAATTCTATAGTCATGAGAAGACAGAAGAATATAATACAGACAAAGCTCCAGACAAACACAACCCCTGAGAGAGAACCTGAAGGAATGGACATGCACAGTCTTCCTGAAAAAGAATTCAGAATAAAACTCATAGCCATGCTGACGGATGTACAGAAAAATGTGCAAGAGCTGAGGGAGGAAATGAAGAAAGACAATGCAGAAATGAGACAAGCCATAGACGGGCTTAACAGCAGACTGGATCAGGTACAAGACACTGTCAATGAAATACAAAACAGGGAACAGGAATACAAAGAAGCAGAGGCAGAGAGAGATAAAAGGATCTCTAAGAATGAAAGACTATTAAGAGAACTGTGTGACCAATTCAAACGGAGCAATATTCGCATTATAGGAGTACCAGAGGAAGAAGAGAGAGGAAAAGGGATGGAAAGTGTCTTTGAAGACATACTTGCTGAAAACTTTCCCACATTGGGGAAGGAAATAGTCTCGCAGTCCACGGACGCCCACAGATCTCCCAACACAAGGGACCCAAGAAAGACAACACCAAGACACATAATAATTAAGATGGCAAAGATCAAAGATAAAGACAGAGTATTAAAGGCAGCTAGAGAGAGAAAAAAGATCACCTACAAGAAAAACCCATCAGACTGTCGTCAGACTTCTCAACAGAAACCTTACAGGCCAGAAGAGAATGGCATGATATATTTAACGTAATGAAACAGAAGGACCTCGAACCAAGAATATTGTATCCAGCACGATTATCATTTAAATATGACAGAGGGATTAAACAATTTCAAGACAAAGGAAAGTTGAGAGAGTTTGCCTCTAGTAAACCACCACTATAGGATATCTTTAACGGACTGCTCTAGAGGGAAGCACCCATAAAGCTAAAAAGATGTCACCAGAGAAAAAATCATAGCAAAGAAAGCAGACCATCCAAATACTAACTAAAGGCAAAGAATAAAACACCTAATATATAAAGAAAGGAGGAGGAAAAATAGGAAGGGAGAGATAAGAAACAGCAGACGGTGTTCACAGTAACTTAACAAGAAAGTTAAGTTAGATTCTTAGATAGTAAAGAAGCAACCCTTGAACCTTTGGTAACCACGAATCTAAAGCCTGCAATGGCAATAAGTACATATCTATCAATAATCACCCTAAATGTAAATGGACTGAATGCACCAATCAAAAGACACAGAGTAACAGAGTGGATCAAAAAGCAAGACCCATCTATATGCTGCTTACAAGAGACTCACCTTAAACCCAAAGACATACACAGACTAAAAGTGAATGGATTGAAAAAGATACTTCATGCAAACAACAAAGAGAAAAAAGCAGGTGTTACAGTACTTGTATCAGATAAAATAGACTTCAAAATGAAGAAAGTAGCAAGAGATAAAGAAAGACATTACATAATGATAAAGGGGTCAGTCCAACAAGAAGATATAACCATTATAAACATAAATGCACCCAATACAGGAGCATCAGCATATGTGAAACAAATACTAACAGAAGAGAAGGAGGAAATAGACAGCAATGCAATTATTTTAGGAGACTTTAACACACCACTCACTCCAAAGGATAGATCAACCAGGCAGAGGATAAATAAAGACACAGAGGCACTGAACAACACACTAGAACAGATGGACCTAACAGATATCTACAGAACTCTGAACCCAAAAGCAGCAGGATACACATTCTTCTCAAGTGCACTTGGAACATTTTCCAGAATAGACCACATACAAGGCCACAAAAAGAACCTCAGTAAATTCAAAAATATAGAAATCCGACCAACCACCTTCTCAGATCACAAAGGTATAAAACTAGAAATAAATTTTAGAAAGAAATCAAAAAGGCTCACAAATGCATGGAGACTTAACAACATTCTCCTAATGAATCAATGGGTTAATGACCAAATCAAAACAGAAATCAAAGAATATATGGAGACTAATGACAACAACAACACAAAGCCACAACTTCTGTGGGACGCAGCAAAGGCAGTTCTAAGAGGAAAGTATATTGCAATCCAGGCCCATTTAAAGAAGGAAGAACATTCCCAAATGAACAGTCTAAAGACACAATTATTGAAATTGGAAAAAGAAGAACAAATGAGGCCCAAAGTCACCAGAAGGAGAGACATAATAAAGATCAGAGAAGAAATAAATAAAATTCAGAAGAATAAAACAATAGAGAAAATCAATGAAACCAAAAGCTGGTTCTTTGAAAAAATAAACAAAATAGATAAACCCCAAGCCAGACTCATTAAGAGAAAAAGACAATCTACACACATAAACAGAATCACAAATGAGAAAGGAAAAATAACGACGGACCCCACAGAAATACAAAGAATTATAAGAGAATATTACGAGCATCTATATGCTAACAAGCTGCAAAACCTAGAAGAAATGGACAACTTCTTAGAAAAATACAGCCTTCAAGACTCACCAAGGAGGAAACAGAAAAACTAAACAGACCAATCACCAGCAACGAAATTGAATCGGTAATCAAAAAACTATCCAAGAACAAAAGCCCCGGACAGATGGAATCACCTCTGAATTCTACCAGACATATAGAGAAGAAATAACACCCATTCTCCTTAAAGTTTTCCAAAAAATAGAAGAGGAGGGAATACTTTCAAACTCTTTCTATGAAGCCAGCATCACTCTAATACCAAAACCAGGCAAAGACCTCACTAAAAAAGAAAATTACAGACCAATATCCCTGATGAACGTAGATGCAAAAATACTCAACAAAATATTAGCAAACCGAATTCAAAAATACATCAAGAGGATCATATACCATGATCAAATGGGATTCATCCCAAGTGGTACAACATTTAAAAATCCATCAACATCATCCATCACATCAATAAAAAGAAGAACAAAAACCAAATGATCATCTCCATAGATGCTGAAAAAGCATTTGACAAAATTCAGCATCCATTTATGATTAAAACTCTCAACAAAATGGGTATAGACGGCAAGTACCTCAACATCATAAAGGCTATATATAACAAACCCTCGCTATTAAGTATAATACTTAATAGCGAGAAGCTGAAAGCTTTTCATCTAAGATCGGGAAGAAGACAGGGGTGCCCACTCTCTCCACTGTTATTCAACATAGTTCTGGAGGTCCGAGCCACGGCAATCAGACAAAACAAAGACATACAAGGCATCCAGATTGGTAAAGAAGAAGTCAAATTGTCACTATTTGCAGGTGACATGATACTGTACATAAAATACCCTAAAGACTCCACTCCAAAACTACTAGAACTAATATCTGAATTCAGCAAAGTTGCAGGATATAAAATTAACACACGGAAATCTGTTGCTTTCCTATACACTAATGATGAGCTAACAGAAAGAGAAATCAGAAATACAATTCCATTCACAATTGCATCTAAAAGAATAAAATACCTAGGAATAAACCTAACGAAGGAAGTGAAAGACCTGTACTCTGAAAACTACAAGACACTCCTAGGAGAAATTAAGGAAGACACTAACAAATGGAAATGCATCCCATGCTCTTGGCTAGGAAGAATCAATATTGTCAAAATGGCAATACTACCTAAAGCAATCTACAGATTCAACACAATCCCTATCAAACTACCAACAGCTTTCTTCAATGAACTGGAACAAATTCATATGGAACCAAAAAGACCCCGAATAGCCAAAGCAATTCTGAGAAGGAGGAATAAACCAGGGGGAATTATGCTCCCTGACTTCAAGCTCTACTACAAAGCCACAGTAATCAAGACAATTTGATACTGGCACAAAAACAGACCCACAGACCAGTGGAACAGAATAGAAAATCCAAACATTAACCCAAACACCTACAGTCAATTAATATTTGATAAAGGAACCTTGGATATACAATGGGGAGAGGACAGCCTCTTCAGCAGCTGGTGTTGGAAAAACTGGACAGCTACATGTAAGAGAATGAAACTGGATTACTGTGTAACCCCATACACAAAGGTAAACTCAAGGTGGATCAAAGACGTGAATGTAAGTCATGAAACCATAAAACTCTTAGAAAAAAACATATGCAAAAATCTCTTTGACATAAACATGAGCGACTTCTTCATGAACACATCCCCCGGGCAAGGGAAACAAAAGCAAAAATGAACAAATGGGACTATATCAAGTTGAAAAGCTTCTGTACAGCAAAGGACACCATCAGTAGAACAAAAAGACATCCTACAATATGGGAAAATATATTCATAAATGATGTATCTGATAAGGGGTTGACATCCAAAATATACAAAGAAATCACGCACCTTAACAAACAAAAAGCAAATAATCCAATTAAGAAATGGGCAGAGGACATGAATAGACACTTCTCTAAAGAACAAATTCAGATGACCAACAGGCACATGAAAAGATGCTCCACATCGCTAATCATCAGAGAAATGCAGATTAAAACCACAATGAGATATCACCTCACACCAGTGAGGATGGCCAACATCCAAAACACAAACAACAACAAATGTTGGTGAGGATGTGGAGAAAAGGGAACCCTCCTATGCTGCTGGTGGGAATGCAAATTAGTTCAACCATTGTGGAAAGCAGTGTGGAGGTTCCTCAAAAAACTCAAAATAGAAATACCATTTGACGCAGGAATCCCACTCCTAGGAATTTACCCTAAGAACACAGCAGCCCAGTTTCAAGAAGACAGATGCACCCCTATGTTTATTGCAGCACTATTTACAATAGCCAAGAAATGGAAGCAACCTAAGTGTCCATCAGTAGATGAATGGATTAAGAAGATGTGGTACATATACACAATGGAATATTTTTCAGCCATAAGAAGAAAATAAATCCTACCATTTGCAACAACATGGATGGAGCTAGAGGGTATTATGCTCAGTGAAATAAGCCAAGCCAAAAAAGACAAGTATCAAATGATCTCACTCATATGTGGAGTATAAGAACAAAGAAAAAAACTGAAGGAATAAAACAGCAGCAGACTCACAGAACCCAAGAACGGACTAATAGTTACCAAAGGGAAAGGGACTGAGGAAGAAGGGTGGGAAGGGAGGGATAAGAGGATTAAAGGGGCATTACGATTAGCAGACATAAGGTAGGGGGGGCACGGGGAGGGCTGTACAACCCAGAGAAGACAAGTAATGATTCTCATCTCACCACGCTGATGGACAGTGACTGTAATAGGGTTGGTGGGGGGGACCTGATGAAGGGAGTCGTTTAATCACAATATTGCTCATGTAATTGTAGGTTAATGATACCAAAATAAATTGTAAAAAATAAATTAATTAATTAATTAATTAAAAAAAAAAAAAGAAGACAGAAATGATCAAGTAACTAGAAACTAGAATGTGACCAAGAGGTCAAGCAAGATGAGATGGGAGAAGTGATGGCTGGATACAAGCACAGAGGACTCCAGTGACCTTAAGCGCAATTTCAGGGGTGCTGTAGGGATGGAGATGCTACTGGAACTCCAGAAGTACAGGCTCTGACAATATCTGTCAAGAAGTCATGCTGTGAAAAGGAGCAGTGAAAATGCAGCCATGTCTTAACCCTTCCATACTGGATGTTAGAATCTTCACCCTCTAAAGTCTACCTTTAAAAAGAAAAAAATGTTAACCTCAGCATGTCTTTACTCAATTAAAAAAAAAAACCTCTGCTAGCTCCTTGTTGCCCTTTGAATAAAGTCCAAACTCCTGAGGTGATATTACGTGGGCTCTAGAACCCCTCTCTTGGCTCAGACCCCTGAGCGCAAACTCCCCATTTCACAAGCTCTTTCAAACCACCATGTGACATGCCGGTCAGGCTGCCAAAGTGCCTTCTGCCATCCCCACCTGGTAAGCTTCCTGACTCAGCTCCACTCTCACCCTCACCAGTACCATACAGGGTATTCACATATAATTCACGTGTGTACCTCCTCCCATATTCATTCTCTCAAGACAGAAGCTTGGGAGTCAACCTTGACTTCTCCCTTATCGGTTCATACCTCCTCATCTGGGATAGCCACCCGGCCCCCAGGACCTAGCCATCCTACTCCCTCAGTAGGCCTCAGCGTGTGCTCTCCACACCCTGCTCTAGTCTACTCTCCTACCTCTTACCTGGTCTCACTATTCCAGCCCCTCATTCACTTTCCATGCAGCAGCCAGAGTGAAACTTTCAAAACACAAGTTCATTATATTCACCCTTGAATAAAAACCCTTCAGTGGCTTCCCACTGCTCTTACAGACAAAAACGATTACTTGGCTGACAAAGCCCTGCATCTTCTGCCCCTGACAAGCTCTCCACTGGTTTCCTAAGTCCCTCCCATTACTGCCTGTGTTCCAGCCACACTGGCCTTTCAGCTCCTTAAACTCACTGAGCTCCTGAAGCTGTTCCCCACAATCCCTGCCCAAATCCCTTTCACCTAGCCAGTCCTCTGAAGGACGAAGTTGCCCAAGTCCAACTGCCATTCCCTCAGGAACGAACCATGTAACGGCAACCTGGCCTAGTCCTCAGAACACTCTGTAACTGCTCCCAGCACTCGCTGCCATTTCCAACCACGTGCGTCTCTCACTGTGATTCCCTCATCAGGGTCCTCTCCCACCTTTACACAGACTGCTCCCTGGTGATGGTGACTGTGCCTGTTTCATGTACCAGTCAAATCACACCCTCAACTCAGAACCCAGCACTCAAATATTTATTGACTAAATAAACAAATGAAACCCTCATAATTTGACCTTTCCTGGGCACTGACCAGAGCCTGAGCCCTCAAAATGAAGAATAAATTTAGCCAAGCTCTCCTTCAAATAGTACCATTACTAATTCCAGATACTTGTCTTTCCTAACAACTTTTATATACACAGATTAAGCTCCACAATTCCTAATTTCCTAAATTCATCAATGATCCCTTTACCTTCAAATGCTTCAATTAACGGAATTTTTAAGTGAGAGAAACATAAGAGAGCTATTTTGGTTCTGGAGAGAAGCCAGTTCTTTAGATTTATATTGCTTGGCCTAATATTGAACATCTAGGGTTAAACATTCTTACATAGAATTAGAAATTTTCCATAAGTTGTAAGAAGGGCCCAAGACACTCTGTTTCTTTGAAATCAAATTAAGCTGGGCAAAACCAGGTTAACTCACTAATAGTACAGAAACTGGACTGTATTTTTTAAGCTACAAAACGCCAAGCAATATTACTAACATGACTATTATATTATCCAGTCGTCCAGTTCCTGAAAGAATATAATTCCATTTTTAAATAGCCAAAAGTAAGCATTCCTTAGTGAATATACTTACACACAGAAGATGCAAAAGAACTCTTTGTATCAGGAACTATCTGACAAAAGATTTATCTGAAAAACTGAAAAAGCATACCTATTAATCCAGATATGGGCTTTTCTTCTCACTAAAGTGACAAGGAGTACACTTGTGCAAGTGGAAATCAACCATGCCAGAAAAGGTTGAAAGGCAAGAATACATTTCCTAAGCATCCTGGAAGTGGCCCAAAAAAATGTCTTCTTTGGTCAGACACATCCTTGAAAACAATGTGTCAGTCTTATCAGTGCACAGGTCATGGTATACTACTTTCTTTTCCTTTTATGTTCAAGTATATTAACCATAAGCCTTAGCATCCAGAACTTTTAAGACAGTTTCTAAATATATACAAACTAAATTAAGAGTCCCCTATCTTTTGGTAACATTTGGGGACACTGAGTGAAAGCTTTACAGGAATTCTTTGTACTTTTTTTTTCATCTTTTCTGTAAGTCTAAAATTATCTCAAACTGAAAACCTTTAAATACTTTTTAGAATATTTTTAATTTAAAAAAGATTCCCCTGATTGCAATGACCAAGTTTACAGGCTGAATTTTAAATCTGGGATAAATCAGACCAGAATTACAGCATTTCATCCGAAGTTTCTGGCCATGAGTTCATTTTTATCAACTCTCTTCCTACCTGACATGCTCAATTGCAAGTGCTGTCTGGTCAAATATTCCAGAATGATCAAACACCACCCACAGCTCCTGCAGAGGCACTCGGTGTTCCTTCAGACTGAGGAGCTCTCTCATACACTCCAAGGTAAAGGCGCTCACTTGAGACTCACAGAGGTATGGGTCAGCAAGCCCTACCACTGCCCTCAGGGCTGCAAAATCCACATCTGTGACCTGAAATTTAAAATAATATGACTTCACACACAAAAATCAAAATTAAGACACACATATAAAACACTACTTATAGCCTGATGTTTTTAAAACATAAAATGGGAGCAGGGAGCCTTCTTCCACACATAAAAGATAAACAAGAATGGACTGGCTCTTAACCACATGGAGCTTACACTGTAATCAGGGAGACAGATAAACAAAATGGTAACAAATACGTGACAAAGGATAACTAGCAGGGGGGTAGTCGCGTTTTGCTGGGATGGTCAGGGGAGGTGACTTTGGGCCATAATGGAAAGGGCGAAAAGGAAGCAGCCACATGAAATGTAGGAAGGTGCAAAGGGCCTTGTGGCAGAGACAAGCCTGGCAGCTGGGGAAGTGGAAAGACAGTGTTTCTTGCTGAAACCAAAGGAAGGAATAGATGGGGGGTCATGGGGTGGGGGGAGCAGCAAGAGGTGAGGTGAGAGAGAGGGTCAGGGAGACCAGGACATGAGGGGGATCGGAAGGAAATTGGATTTTATGTCTTCTCCAGCACCATGAGAAGCCACGAAGCCAGCACCAGGCCTTTGGTAAAGGTACTGCATCAGAGGTTTTAAGCAGAGGAATAGCATATTCCTCCTTTAAAACAATGACTTTGACTACTTTTAGAGAATTGACAGGAGGAGGAAGGACATGGACGGTAATGACACTCATAACCAAATTAATAAGCCTGAACTACAGTCAAAGATATAAGCACAATCCAAAATTTTAAAATCGCAAGGAACAGCTGCAACCACTGCCTCGCACATAATCACTGCAGGACGTGATGTCACTTTCTAAAGGAGCTGCAGCCACACTTGTATTCACACTCCCTGGTTTAACATTTTAGTTTAACAGAGTTTTTTTGTGGTCCAGTTAACAAACACTGAGAAAAATTCACAGCTGTAATTAGAGTGCAAATTTAATGGAAAAGGCCTACTCAGTTGAAAAATAAGATTGTTTTTACTTTCCGCAATGGGACACATTAGCAAGAGATAAACAATATACCTACAAATTTGTTAGGCAAAAAAATAGGCCAGTTTGTAAATGCCTGTTTGGTTTGAGCTACTTAATGCACTACAACTAGGAAGGTAAAAAATTAAACTCTGCTGACTTCATAATTAGGCCTCTTTACTTTTTAAATGGTCTCAAATACCTACTCCACCTCACAGGTTTATAATCCATTTCCTCTCGTCAAAGAACACAGAAACTTAAACCACCTCTATCCCCTGATAGGTCCTCCTCAGCTGCCCTTAAAATTTGCAGAACACTTCATACACCATGACAATTAGATGTAAAAAACATGCTATTTTCAATCAGCTCATAAACTTAAATTAAAAATAAGCACTTTGGCTGTGACAGTCTAAAGGAAAGTGCTTTTAGCTAGAGACTTAACAGAATTAAATTTACCTCGACCAGCACCTCGAACACATTGGTGTGCCAGACTGCCCGCCATCCGGACGGTTCAAGGACCTTCTCCAAGAACTCAGCTGTGAATTCTCTTACCTCAGAGGCCTTGCAGTCCGCTACAAACAAATTAAACACAGTCAGAATTGAGACTGCATAAAGCAGGGAGAAATTAACGAATCCACTTAAATGCACTTTCTCAGAACCAACAACTGGCAGTCTGAGGGATGGAGACAGACAATCTACTCATAAACTAAAAATATAAAAGCAAAAAAGAGAACCTACTCACCTAAAATGTAATCCTGATAAGCTTTGAATCGTTCATAGAACAAAAGTTGACTTGTTTGGAACATTTCTGGGAAATGAGTTTTTCCTTCTGGCACAAAACTTTGTAAACTAGAACCTGGCATATCCTGATTGGTACAGTCACTGCAGGAATCTTCATCTTGGAACAAAACTAAAAGAAAAACAAAAATAAGCAGGCTAAACCATCCCAGACGCTGCTGGTGCTTATAAACTGCTTCTATTTGTATATCCTTGCTTAGAAATTCCAAACAAAATATAAACAGGGATTGGGTATGATGCTTTACCTACCTCTATCATTGTCAGAAGAAACCAGTTTTTCCAAACTTTAAAATATCACAAAATTCAGATTTAACTTCAAAATAATAAGGACCTAAAATCTCACAGGTTAGGTTTCTGTGGTTGTTTTGTGTTTTCAGGGAGGCAGAGGAAGAGGGTTGTTTTTTAATTCAGTGGAAATCTCCCAAGTTACCTCTTTCAAAGGACACAGCTATGCATTCTTACTATAGCTAGCAAAACATAATGTTCATATATCTTAGTCATTTTCTCCTCCAAAACAATACCATAAAGCTGCATCAAAGCAAAAAACTGATTTCCTCTACTCTCTCTCAAATTCCTTGAAGCCTCCTTTTATTTTCTACAATATCAGTCTTTCAATGGCCCCTCTATAAACAGGGATGAGATTCTTAATAATGCATAAGTTTTACTTCACTAAAGCTACTAGGTTCCTCCTCACTAATTTCAATGACTATGTCTAAGGAAAAAAATTAGAAAAGACTAATCACATTAGATTTGGGCTGTATGTAATTCTGTTTCACACGGCGGGATTCAGCCAGTGGCATATCTAATTCTTTGTGATACAATGTTCTTAGTGGACAGACTCTGCTAAATAAACAATACTGAGGGTGGCATTTACTTTCCAAAGGTGGCTTCACGGAGGGCATCTGAGGCTGCCATTAGCAGCAGTCTTTGCCTCCCCCACACCATATATTTTGCTCCTTCGATTTCTTTGCCCCTTTTAAGGCTGCCAGAATTACTTGAACCCAGGGAGGACCAGCATGTACTCAAAGATCTGCTGCTCATAAGCAGAATGCACAATGAGCCTCAGAGGACACAAATACCTTATGGGCTATGTGACAATCTCTCTCTGCCTCAGCTTCCTCACCTACAAAGATAAGAGGAAAATAGTATGCCTACTTCAACTGCATTAAGATATCTAAATAATTTGTTGATTATTTACAACAGAACCCATCACATAGTATACATAAATGTTTGTTAAAGAAATAATGCCTTCACACCTGTTAGGATGACTACTATCAAAAAAACAGGAAAAATTATCAAGAAAGCAAGTATTGGTGAGGATGCGGAGAAACAGGAACACTTGTGCATTGTCAGGGGTCATGTAAAATGGTACAGCCACTGTGGAAAACTGTATGGTGATTCCTCAACAACTCCAGACTAGAATTGCCATATGACCCAGCAATCCCACTTCTGAGTATAGACCCAAAAGAATTGAAAGCAGGGTTTCTAAAAGACAAATGTACACTTACATTCATAACAGCATTATTCACAACAGCTGAAACATGGAAGCAACCCAAGTGCCTATCGATGGATGGATGAATGGAAAAACAAAATGTGGTATATACATACAATGGAATGTTATTCACCCTTAAGGAAGGAAATTCTATAATAAGCCGCAACAGGGATGAACCTTAAGGTCATTACGCTAAGTGAAATAAACCAGTCACAAAAAGACAAATGCAGTATGATCCCACTGATGTGAGGTATTTAAGAATAGTCAAAATCATAAAGACACAAAGTATAATGGTGGTTGCCAGGGAATAGTGGAAAGAAGAATGGAGAGTTAGTGTTTAATGGGTATAGAGTCTCAGTGTACAAGATGAAAAGAGTTATAGGGATGGACGCTGGTGATGGCTGCACAACACTGTGAATGTAACACCACTAAACTGCACACTTAAGAAGGTTAAGATGTTATGTGTATTTTAGCACAACTTTTAAAAAGAAAAAAATACCTTCAGCACAGTTTTTTACAGCCACTTTCAAAGTATCAACTTTCCACACATGCTGCTTCATCTTCACCACTCCATGGGGCCACTGGCTGTTTCCCAGGTGGAAAACTGAAGCCAAACAAATGACTTTTGCCAGTTCACAAGAAGGGTCAGTAGTGGAATTAAGTCACACCTATGTTTTACCACTTCGTCAGGACTTTCCACTACACAGTACAACTGAAAATATTAAAGTAAAAGCCTGAAGCAGCTTAAAATAATAATAGCAAAAAATTATAATAATAATAGATTCTCCATGAAGAAATAGAAAGGACTGAGAATTTGATCTGGGTCCTATTTTTAGACTCTGTCCCAAACTGGCTCGACGACTTCAGACCCCTCACCTGCCCTCAGTGTTCAATGCAGCCATCTAGCCCAAAGGTTCAAGTTTCTTCTCTTTCAGGAAAGGGGAGTACGGTTCATGATCTCCTTTGAGATACAGATGAAAAAGATCAGCCCTCCCTTCACAGATAATAGTGCAAAGACTGCGGAACCCCCCAGACATCCAGGGTCCGATCCAACCGCCTCCAGTCTGGAGGAAGCTGAGGCCAGTCCCAGCCCAGGCGGGCAGAAGGGGAGTTGCCCAAGGCACCTTCAGACCTGGACGTCCTAAGAGCGAGTTAGGGGCCTTGCTTCGCCACCCGCGAAGGCCAGCAGGGTCCGGAAGGCCAAAGACCCAGGCGCCCTCGGAGGGTCCCGGGTCCCGAAGCCGGCGCGGACAAGGTCTGCCGCGGCTGCAAGCGGTTCCTCGGCCCGGCGTGGCGGGTGCTCACCTTTCTCGAGGGACGCCAGCTCCTCCTCGGCAGCCCAGCTGGTGCGCTTGGGCTCTGGCGCCATCGCCTCGGACCCCAGCCAGCCACCAGCCGGCAACCCGTCAGCCATTTCAAATTTCCGCGGGCCCCGCCGAGTCCCGTAATGCAATGACGCAGGCGCTTCTGATTGGATACCGCGTGAGGCTCTTGGGCCAATTAAAGGAAAGTTTCCGGGGCCCCTGGTGTTTCCCCACGAGCCCCGCCCTCTCCAACCTCCGCCTATGCGGTGACAGCGCCTCGGCGCCATCTACGGGCCAAAGGGACCGCCGTTGTCCTTGAAACTTGCTCACTGGAACGAACTTGGACAAAGTTGAATTGGGACATGATTTGGAATGATTTTTGAAAAACGAACAAGCCTTGCCTGAAAATGGAGTATAGTAGAAAAGGCACTGGATTGAGAATCGAAAAACAGTATTCAGACTGTTTCTGCCATTGCTAGTGGTAATTACCTTGGGCAAATCCCCTATCAGATCATCTTCAATTGTAATAGTATATTGGCCCGTGGCTCCTCACCTTTCCCCACCAACACTCAGCCTCAATCTCTCCCCCTTCCTTCGTTCTCTCTCTCGCTTTCAATTACTACTGTACACAGGCGCCTGAGATATTTTCAAAGAATGTCAAATTAAATTTAGTAAGTGAAAGTATGTTTTACCCATATTTATTAATCAGACAACTATAATCTCCAATAATATCAGCTAACATTTATTGTGTACTGTGTGTGAGATACCCTCCTGCATGCTTTACCTGCAATACCATTTTTTTCCAGTTTTATTGAGAAATAATTGATGTCATCACTGTATAAGTTTAAGGCATACAGCATGATGGTTTGATTTACATATATTGTGCAGTGACTACACTATAGGTAATAGTTTCAGTTAACATCCATCTTCTCCTACAGATACAAAAAAAGAAAAGATGAAAGGAAAAAATATTTTTTCTCCTTGTGATGAAAACTCCCAGGATTTACTCTCTTAGCTTTCCTACATATCTTACAGCAGTGTTAGCCATAGTCATCATGCTGTACATTACACACCTGCATTATCTTACTCAACCTTCAAAAAACATTCTATTGTTATCAAATCCAAGCTCAAGCCACTAAGTCAAGAGACAAGAGGCTGGGGCAAGGAAAAGCAACTTTATTCAGAAAACCAGCAAACAGAGAAGATGGTGGACTAGTGTCCTAAAGAACCATTCCAACTCAGGATTAATTTCAAGCTTTTCTTCTAGGGAATGGAGGAAGCAGAAGGGGGAACAGGAGAGAGCTGAGGGTAGGAGGTGACAGACAGTTGCAGACATCTGGGCACCAGTGAGGGTCCTTGTCTGGTTAGTTGACTTATGAACATAAGTCTGGTCACAATGTTCCTATAAATCTTTGACAAGGCAATTGTTTTTATTTTATACCTATTTCCCTATCTCCTTGGTGAGGACACAAGTTTTGGATAAGAGGACTATCTGCAAAAATGAGTTGTAAGCAAAATTCCTCTGATGGTTAACATGTCTACATGCAGGGCTGAGCAGAAACTATTTAACCCAAAGGTTAGGACATGAAGGAGATAGAAACAATATGGAGACAGAGATGCCACACTTTCTTTCACCCAGTTGGCACTGTGAGACAAGATATTATTCCCATTTTACAGATGAGGAAATGGAGTCAGCAAGGAGTTAGGTAACTTGCCTGATTTAGCCCCACACAGTCAGGATCACAGAGCAGCTGCCTTTTAATGTCATGACCAGTCATTGCTGAGACGGGCCAGCAATAGCAGAGGCTGCCAGAACCCCTGCTGGACGAATTCCACACAAGACCAAGAACCTAGTCCTGACAATTAGGCTGTGTAGGCTTATCCCAGGGAAAAATCACCACTTACTGCCTTGGGTTAAATGCAGATGCCTTACAGCTGAAAGGAAATGCAGCTGCGAGGGGCGACTGGAAAGCTGCACTTAATTCAGCTCGCTGTAACAGATTCTTTGACTTGTGTGTAGAGCCTCTGACCTTATACTTATTTGCTCACTGACCAAATATATATTGAGCACCACGAGGTGAAAACACACAAAACAATAAAATTGAAACATACAGCCTTGAGGACTAAGTAAACTTTCTCATAATTGTTGCTTTAACCCTCACAGCCACAAACCCCACAAGTGGCAGGATTTCTCCGGAGCCATCTCTCTCAGCACCAGAGACAACGGGGCTCTCTTCCTGTAGTACCAAATATTCCATCAACCGTCAAGATGTCACCCACACTAGTGCTTCTGGAAAATCCTAGAAAGGAACAGGAGGCCCCAAAATACCTGGGCTGCTGCAAACGCCATTAATGACAAATAATTTATTAAACTGTGCATTTTCAAACATATGTCAATGTTCTTCACTACTTGCTTGGATCATATCAAAGCTTATAGAGTTTTCCTCTGAGCAGAGGCCTTTAAGGAGCACACAGGTCTCGGGAGTTTGTTGTACCTGCTCTCCTCCCCCTGATCCTAAGGAAAGGGTTTATTTCCTTCTTCCTTTTCAGTTCCTCCACCTGTGACCCATCACAAACTTCGACCTGTTCTAAGGTGGGGTGGCACCCATTAATCCTGGGGTTTTTTTATATCTTCACTTTCTTAACCTTAAACTCTCTCTACACACAGGTTCAAAACTGCCCTCTCCAAAAATCTTCCCAAAATATTTTTAAAAGGTAATACAATAAAACTGGAAACTTGTACTGATACATTTATCAGGACAAGAGAGTCCAAGCTTACATAGCGTCTGGGGGTTATATACCATACTTGGCTGAACTGTCTATTTTTTATTGGCTCCTAGTTGAGGCACAACTCGGGTTATCCTATCATCTTAAGTGAATCTAAAAGTTAAATATCTAGCAATAAATGTGTCAGTACAAGAAGTATGTGTGTCAGCACGACTTGTCTCTCCTTGTCTGGCACAGACATCCTGCTTCTGAGGCCCTTGTCCTACTCTGTCTACCACTATCCCTCCTGTCTCACTGATAGGGAAAAATTTACGACAGTAATCTAGTCCAGGTGGCTCCTTTCTGTTTCTCTAGTTAGCAAAGACAGCAGAAATTCTGGTTTTCCCCCTCCCCTTCACTTCCCACTCTGCCAAGCACTCACTCCCTAAACTTACTTGTTTGCTGTGCACGTAGAAATGTTGCAGATAAGGAAGGAGAAAAATATACATAGCTCCCCTTGCCTTTGTTCGGGGCTCAGACCTTGGGAGATGACTCCCCTCTAAGCCCACCAGTGTGAAAATAAAACCTCAACATTCCAAGACCTCCGAGTGCCGCTTGGTTCTTCCATCAGCGATCCAGTCCAGGTTTTTCAGGTTTTTCCGTAACATCACAAGGACCAGACTCTCTCCACCACCCCCAGACATTCTGACTGAAATCTGTGTTTCAACAAGATCTCCAGTTCATGTCTGATACACAGGCCTTCAGACCTGACTTATCTCCTGAGATCCGGTGGACTCTCATCTTCTTGCTGGAAAACTTGACCTGGAATTCTTGCCCACAATTCATATTCACTGTGTTGCTAGCTGATCCCCAGTGTAGCCTGTCCTCCAGCTTATATACCTCTCCTCTCATCCCACCCTCCCTGCCACAGCCCCATGTGGCCACCCTGTCTTGCCAATGAGTTTCAGCCCCGGGCAAGTTCGCTATGGATTCAATGCAACCAAAGAAAATGACAGCAAACGTTCTTTGGGGTGAAAGGGTTTATTACCCGGCTTGTTCTCCCCACGGTAGGTCGAGCACTAGCATCTCCGCCTCCGCCCAGAGCACTGGGCCGAGCTCTCTATATGGCGCAATAATAGCTTATTGCCTAAAGGCGTGGAAGCGGTAGCCCAGCAACAGGCCGGTTACATCATCAGGTGGTTTAAGTTCAGTGAGGGTCCTGGCCACAGGAGCCCCAGCTTCCCCGCACCCCACCCCTCCAGGATTCTCGCCGTACAATCTACACGCTTCCCATCTTGCACAATAGTCCCTGTGCGAGAAAGCTGGAGCTCTGTAACCAGATTCCACAATACCAACAGAGGATAACAACAACTTAGAGATAATAAAAAATTAAGGTAGAGGTAACAAAAATTATAAGCCAGAGGAGGTTCCTAATAATAAAAATTATAATAATCCTCAAGCCAGAGGAAGTTCCCAATCCACAAAGACTTTAGGGGCAATAAGACACATGGGGTCTCTCATTCAAATGTGGTAGCATGGTGCATAAGTGGACTGACCATCCCCGCAGACTATTGGTATCTGACTTTAGTCCGGATTTTAACAAGCCATTGTGCCTCTCTATCATGCCTGCTGCGATAGGATTGTATGGCACATGAAACTTCCACTTGATTCCCAGCTGTCACACCCATTCTTGCAGTGTATGTCCAGTAAAATGGGTGCCTTGATCACGCTCAATTACCAGAGGTCGGCCATAGGCAGCAAAGAGACGCTCCAGGCCCCTTTTGGTCGTCTGCTGGTCTGCACAACGGATAGGAAAAGCAACCAGCAGTCCAGTAGCTGTGTCCACACAGGTCATCACATACCAATATCCTTCTGACACAGGTAGAGGCCCAATATACTCTATCTGCCACCTGACGAGGGGTATAGGCCCCTTAGCTATTGTCCCATGTTGCTGTGGAACTCGGTGTAAGTCCCTTTTGGAGCACGTGACACACTCCTGCCGGACTCTACTAATTTCTTTGAAGGTCAAAGGGAAGCCCCACTGACGGGCTACAGCCCACATTGTCTTGTGCCCCGCATGCAACAAACACTGATGTAGCCACTGGGCTACATCAGAGGCAGGCTTTCCTTTTAACCAACATATCTGGGCCAATTTATCTGCTTCATCATTTCCTGGGGATGCCAGTGGCAAATGACCTGTCACATGGTATACTGTAATTATTTTAGTCTGACCACAGGCCCATAAGTCTTGCCACAATTCTTGCCCCCAAAGGGGTCGGTGACCAAGCAGCCAGTCGGCATGGTACCAGGTTGGTAGCCACAGGGTCAAACCCTGATAGACAGCCGAGCTGTCAGTGCAGACAACTATAGGGGAGGGCTCCTGGCTGATCACAAGCCACACGGCCTGCAACTCTGCCCACTGTCTGCTGTTCCCCTCACCATCTTCCATCCATATTGTCTCAGTCTTAGGATGGAAAGCTAAGGCCTTCTGTTTTGGGGGCTGCCCACAGCTGGAGCCATCTGTGTACCATGCATCTTCGGGTATAAGGGCTCTTCCCTCTGGATAGGGACTCTCTGCTACTAATGGTTCAAAAGCAAGTTCTTCCTGCTTTTCACTAGTATATGTCACCAACACGCATTGGAGTTCATCACTCAGGGGCTTTTAGAAAGGGCACTACACTGCTGTAGGTAAGCACCCCACTTGGCTAGTGTGGGTGTTTGTGCCACGCCACTCCTTAGCTTTTGGGTCCAGTCTCGTACCCACCCCAAAATGGGATAGGTGGTTATTACCTTTATCGGGGCCATTCCAGTGATGGGTTCTGTAGCCAGCAAGGCGTGATACACAGCAGCCAGTTGTTTTTCTATCAAAGTGTATCGTACCTCTGCCCCTTTCCAGAGTTGTGACCAGTATCCAATGGGTTGGTGAGTTTGTTCAAGCCACTGCCAGGGACCCCAGCCATAACTGTCTTCAGTCACATGAACGCCCAGCTCACAGGGCCTTGATGGGTCTATCACACTCAAGGCCTGCACGGCCTTGACTGCCCGTTTTGCTGTAGTAAAGGCAGATGCACATATCTCATCCCAGTCCCACATGACGCCCTTTCGTACCAACCGGAATAAGGGCTTCAGAATTTGTGCCAAGTGCGGGATAAACACTCTCCAGTAGCCTAGAAGACCCAGAAACTCCTGTAGCGATGCTACAGTTGTGGGGGTAGGAAAGGCCTGGACGTTATCTATAACTGCTTCTGGTATCACTTTGGTCTTACCCAATCAGACGACCCCCAAGAATTTGACAGACAAACCAGGTCCCTGAACCTTGGTGCTGTTCACAGCCCATCCTTTCTCCTGTAAATGTTGCAGCAGTCTAGGTGCTGCACCTTCTAGATCTGAAAGAGAATCGGATGTGAGCATGACATCATCAATATAATGGTACAGCTGCACCGTTGGCGGTTTCTCCCACGTAGCCAAGTCCTGGGCCACAAGTCCATGATAGGTGGTGGGGCTGTGGAGGTATCCCTGTGGGAGGACGGTGAAAGCCCATTGCCATCCTTCCCACGTGAAGGCAAACTGTTCGTGACTTTCCTGTTCAATGTTTTTTTTATTAAAATACTTTAATATTGATATACACTCTTATGAAGGTTTCACATGAAAAAACAATGTGGTTACTACATTTACCCATATTATCAACCCATACCCCAATGCAGTCACTGTCCATCAGTGTAGTAAGATGCCACAGATTCACTATTTGCCTTCTCTGTGCTACACTATTTTCCCCATGATTCCCCACACCATGTGTACTAAACATAATACCCCTCAATTCCCTTATCCCACCCTCCCCACCTGCCCTCCCACACCCTTCCCCTTTGGTAACCACTAGTTCCTTCTTGGAGTCTCTCAGTCTGCTGCTATTTTGTTCCTTCAGTTTTGCTTTGTTGTTATACTTCACAAATGAGGAAAATCATTTCGCACTTGTCTTTCTCCGCCTGACTTATTTCACTGAGCATAATATCCTCCAGCTCCATTCATGTTGTTGCAAATGGCAGGATTTGTTTATTTCCAATGGCTGAATAATATTCCATTGTGTATATGTACCACATCTTCTTTATCCATTCATCTACTGATGGACACTTAGGTTGCTTCCATTTCTTGGCTATTGTAAAAAGTGCTGCAATAAACATAGGGGTACATATGTCTTTTTGAATCTGAGAGGCTGTATTCCTTGGGTAAATTCCAAAGAGTGAGATTCCCAGGTCAAATGGTATTTCTATTTTTAGTTTTCTGAGAAACCTCCATATTGCTTTCCACAAAGGTGGAACTAGCTTACATTCCCACCAGCAGTGTAGGAGGGTTCCCTTTCTCCACATCCTCGCCAGCATTTGTTGTTCTTAGTCTTTTGGATGGTGCCCATCCTTACTGGTGTGAGGTTATAATATCTCATTATGGTTTTAATTTGCATTTTCCTGATGATTAGAGATGTGGAGCATCTTTTCATGTGTCTGTTGGCCATCTGAATTTCTTCTTTGGAGAACTCTCTCTTCATATCCTCTGCCCTTTTTTTAATCAGGTTATTTGCTTTTGGGTGTAGAGGCGTGTACGTTATTTATATATTTGGCTGTTAAGCCATTGTCAGATATGTCATTTACGAATATATTCTCCCATACTGTAGGATGCCTTTCTGTTCTGTTGATGGTGTCCTTTGCCATACAGAAATTTTTTAGTTTGATGTAGTCCCATGAGTTCATTTTTGCTTTTGGTCCCTTGTGCAAGGAGATGCGTTCAGGAAGAAGTCGCTCATCCTTATATTCAGGAGATTTTTGCCTATGTTGTCTTTTAAGAGTTTTATGGTTTCATGACTTACATTCAGGTCCTTGCTCCATTTCAAGTTTACTTTTGTGTATGGGGTTAAACAATAATCAAGTTTCGTTCTCTTGCATGTAGCTGTCCAATTATGCCAACACCAGCTGTTGAAGAGGCTGTCATTTCCCCCATTGTATGTTCATGGGTCCTTTATCATATATTAATTGACCATATATGGTTGGGTTTATATCAGGGCTCTCTAGTCTGTTCCATTGGTCTATGGGTCTGTTCTTGTGCCAGTACCAAATTGTCTTGAGTAGTGTGGCTTTGTAGTAGAGCTTGAAGTTGGGGAACATAATCTCTCCAGCTTTATTCTTCCTTCTCAGGATTGCTTTGGCTATTTGGGGTCTTTTGTGGTTCCATATGAATTTTAGAATGATTTTCCTCGTTCGTTGGAAAATGCTGTTGGTATTTTGATAGGAATTGCATTGAATCTGTAGATTGCCTTAGGCAGGATGGCCATTTTGGCAATAATTCTTCCTATCCACGAGCACGGGATGTGTTTCCATTTATTGGTATCTTCTTTAATTTCTCTCATGAGTGTCTTGCAGTTTTCAGAGTATAAGTCTTTCACTTCCTTGGTTATGTTTATTCCTAGGTATTTTATTCTTTTTGATGGAACTTTGAATGGCATTGTTTTTCTGTTTTCTCTCTCTTCTAGGTCATTGTTAGTGTATAGGAATGCCACATATTTCTGCGTATTAATTTTGTATCCCGCTACTTTGCTAAATTCAGATATTAGATATAATAGTTTTGGAGTGTATTCTTTAGGGTTTTTTATGTACAATATCATGTCATCTGCAAACAGGGACAGTTTAACTTCTTCCTTGCCATTCTGGATGCCTTTTATTTCTTTGTGTTGCCTGATTGCCATGCCTAGGACCTTCAGTAGTATGTTGAATAGAAGTGGGGAGCATGGACATTCTAGTCTTATTCCTTATCTTAAAGGAAAAGCTTTCAGCTTCTCGTTGTTAAGTATAATGTTGGCTGTGGGTTTGTCATATATGGCCTTTATTATGTTGAGGTACATGCCCTCTATACCCATTTTGTTGAGAGTTTTAATCAAGAATGGATGTTGAACTTTGTCAAATGCTTTTTCAGCATCTATGGAGATGATCACGTGGTTTTAGTCATTCTTTATGTTGATGTGGTGGATGATGTTGATGGATTTTCGAATTTTGAACCATCCTTGCATCCCTGGAATAAATCCTACTTGATCATGAAGGATGATCATTTTGATGTATTTTTTAATTCGGTTTGCTAATATTTTGTTGGGTATATTTGTGTCTATGTTCATCAGGGATACTGGTCTTAGTTTTATTTATTTATTTTTTTTTTTGTGGTGTGTTTGCCCTGTTTTGGCATTAGAGTGATGCTGGCCTCATCGAATGAGTTTGGAAGTATTCTCTCTTAATCTACTCCTTGGAAAACTTTAAGGAGAATGAGTATTAGGTCTTCACTAAATGTTTGATAAAATTCAGTGGTGAAGCCATCTCGTCCAGGAATTTTGTTCTTAGGTAGGTTTTTGATTACCAGTTCAATTTCATTGCTGGTAATTGGTCTGTTGAGATTTTCTGTTTCTTTCTGGGTCAGCCTTGGAAGGTTGTATTTTTTAGAAAGTTGTCCATTTCTTCTATCTTATCCAGTTTGTTAGCATATAATTTTTCATAGTATTCTCTAATAGTTCTTTGTATTTCTGTGCTGTCCATAGTGATTTTTCCTTTCTCATTTCTGATTCAGTTTATGTGAGTAAACTCTTTTTTTCTTGATAAGTCTGGCTAGAGGGTTATCTATTATGTTTATTTTCTCGAAGAAACAGCTCTTGCTTTTGTTGATCCTTTCTATTGTTTTATTCTTCTTGATTTTACTTTTTCTGCTCTAATCCTTATTATGTCCCTCCTTCTACCGACTTTGGGTCTCATTTGTTCTTCTTTTTCTAGTTTCATTAATTGTTAGTTTAGACCGCTCATATGGGATTCTTCTTCTTTCCTGAGGTAGGCCTGTATTGCAATATACTTTCCTCTTAGCACAGCCTTTGCTGCATCCCACAGACTTTGCAGTATAGAATTATTGTTGTCATTTGTCTCCATATATTGCTTGATCTCTGTTTTTATTTGGTCATTGATCCATTGGTTATTTAGGAGCATGTTGTGAAGCCTCCATGTGTTCGTGGGATTTTTCATTTTCTTTGCATAATTCATTTGTAGTTTCATTCCTTCTGGTCTGAGAAGCTGGTTGGTACAATTTCAATCTCTTTGTATTTACAGAGGCTCTTTTTCTGGCCTGATATATGATCTATTTTTGAAAATGTTCCATGTGCACTTGACAATAATGTGTATTCTGTTGCTTTTGGGTGTAGAGTTCTGTAGATGTCTGCTAGGTCCATCTGTTCTAATGTGTTGTTCCGTGCCTCTGTCTCACTACTTATTTTCTGTCTCATTGATCTGTCCTTCAGAGTGAGTGGTGTGTTGAAGTCTCCTAGAAAGAATGCATTGCAATCTATTTCCCATTTTAATTCTGTTAGTATTTGTTTCACATATGCAGGAGCTCCTGTGTTGGGTTCATAGATATTTATAATGGTTATATCTTCTTGCTGGATTGACCCATTTATCATTATGTAATGTCCTTCTTTGTCTCCTGTGACTCTTTGCTTTGAATTCTATTTTGTCTGATATAAGTACTGCAACTCCTGCTTTTTTCTCCCTATTAGTTGCATGAAATGTCTTTTTCCATCCCTTCACTTTTAGTCTGTGTATGTCTTTGGGTTTTAAGTGAGTCTCTTGAAGGCAGCATATAGATGGCTCTTGTTTTTTAATCCATTCAGTGACTCTATGTCTTTTGATTGGTGCATTCAGTCCATTTACATTGAGGGTGATTATGCATAGCTATGTACTTATTGGCATTTCAGGCTTCAGATGCATGGTTACCAAAGGTTCAAGGTTAACTTCCTTACTATCTAAGAGTCTAACTTAACTCACTTAATATGCTATTACAAACACAATCTAAAGGTTATTTTTTGTTTTGTTTTGTTTTGTTTTGTTTTGTTTCCTCCTCCTTTTTCTTCCTCCTTGATTCTTTATGTATTAGGTACCATATTCTGTACTGTTTGCTATCCCTTGATTGACTTTGGGTCTAATTAATTTAATTTTACATTTTCTTAGTAATTAGTTGCTCTACTTTCTTTACTAGGGTTTTGTTACCTGTGGTGACAGCTGTTAAACCATAGGAACATTTCCATCTAAAGCAGTCCCTCTAAAATACACTGTAGAGATGGTTAGTGGGAGGTAAATTCTCTCAGCTTTTGCTTATCTGGGAATTGTTTAATCCCTCCTTCAAATTTAAATGATAATCTTGCCAGATAAAGTAATCTTGGTTCAAGGCCCTTCTGTTTCATTGCATTAAATACATCATGCCACTCCCTGCTGGCCTGTAAGGTTTCTGTTGAGAAGTCTGATGATAGCCTGATGGGCTTTCCTTTGTATGTGATCTTATTTCTCTCTCTGGCTCCTTTTAATAGTCTGTCCTTATCCTTGATCTTTGCCATTTTAATTACTACATGTCTTGATGTTGTCTTCCTTGGGTCCCTTGTGTTGGAATATCTGTGCACCTCCATGGCCTGAGATACTATCTCCTACCCCAGATTGGGGAAATTGTCAGCAATCACCTCCTCAAGAACACTTTCTATCCCTTTTACTCTCTCTTCTTCTTCTAGTACCCCTATAATAAGAATATTATTCCATTTGGAATGGTCACACAGTTCTCTCAATATTCTTTCATTCTTAGAGATCCTTTTTCTCTCTGTGCCTCAGCTTCTTTGTGTTCCTCTTCTCTAGTTTCTATTTCATTTATCATCTCCTCCACCATATCTAATCTGCTTTTAATACCGTCCATTGTGCTCTTCAATGATTGGATTTCCAACCGTAATTGATTCCTGAGTTCTGGAATATCTTTCCATATCTCCATGAGCACGTTAATGATTTTTATTTTGAACTCCCTTTCAGGGAGAGTCACGAGGTCAATATCATTTAAATCTTTCTCAGGAGTTGTATTAATAATTTCACTCTGAACCAGGTTCCTTCGGTGTTTCACATTTGTATATGGCGCCCTCTGGTGCCCAGAAGCTCTACTCTCTGGAGGTGCTCAGCCCCTGAAGCAGTGTTGGGGGTTGCAGGGGAGTGGTATTGGTGCCTGGTGGGAGGAAAGAGCTGTTTCCTGCTTCCAGGCTGCTATGCCTTTCTCCACTGCCTGAACCAGTGGGCTGAGCACACAGGTATAAGCCTCTGTGCTTTGAGTTTTTAGTTGCTGTAGACAGATCTTCCCTCTGGCTGGCCTAATGCCAGGGTAGGGTTTCCCAGTTTGCAAGCCCGGTGGGGCTGGCCAGGAGAAAGACGCAGTAGTCTGCCTGTCACAGAAGGGGTTCTTGGAGCTGTGTAGGCAGCCAGGGAGCTGGAGCACCTGAAGATTGTGAAAGCTCCCAATCTGCTGGCCAGAGTGCACCTGGACAATTTTGTCTACCTGTCCTTTCTCCTGAGCAGTAAGATCTATGCAATCCTTGCACCTTTAGCAGCCCTCTTGCTAAGGGCTTCTTTGTTAGGAAGTCTCTCCGACTGCCCGCCTTTCTTTTGTCTCAGAGCAGCTGGATATGGATCCCTGCTTTCCACAAGCAGCTGGAATCTCAGTCTCTCCAGGAATTCTGCCTGTCTTAGCTTTCCAACTCCCTAATTACAAGAGTATCATGCAAGCACCATAAAATGTAGGTTTGTGCCAGGAGAGCAGATCTCTGGAGTTATGTATTCAGCAGTCCCAGATCTCCACTCCCACCCTGCTCCATTTCTCTTCCTCCCACTGGTGAGCTTGGGTGGGGGAAGAGCTTGGGTCCCGCAGGACCACAGCTTTAGTACATTACCCTTTCCGTGAGGTCCGCTCTTGCCTCCAGGTGTATGCAGTTTGTTGTAGTCCTCTTTCCTGTTGCTCTTTCAAGAGCAGTTGTATTCGCTATATTTTCATATTATATGTGGCTTTAGGAAGAAGCCTCTGTCTCACCTCTCACAGTGCCATCTTTTTTCCCTGCTCAATGTTAATGGAGAAGAAGGAATTAGCAAGATCTACCACTTAGTGATATGTTCCCAGTTCATGGCTGAGAGTATCCATCAAGCGTGCAATAGAGGGGACAGCAGCATGCATATGCATAGGGTGTATGACCTTATTCAGTTCTCTGTAATCCACAGTCATACGCCAGGAGCCATCTGGCTTTTTTACTGGCCACACTGGGGAATTGAACGGACTATGGGTGGGCTTTATAATACCCACCTTTTCCAGTTCCTGGAGAGTTTCTCCAATCTCTTTTTGCCCCCCAGGCAGTTTGTACTGTTTGGTATTAGTCACCCACCAAGGCACAGGCAAAGCTATGGGCGGGTGTCTAGCATGTCCCCTCAGAACTGCCTTCACCACACGTACTCTCAGTCTGAACTCACCTGCAGTGGTCTGTAGCCAAAGACCCTGCAGGATATCAATCCCCAAAATATACTCAGGGATAGGAGATATATACACAGTATACTCTTTTGGGGGTAGATTCCCTATTCCCAAAGGGATTTGGGCTTTTTTTACTCTGATAGCCTTCCCCCCCATATCCATCTATGATAATGGGGGTCCCAGAGAACTGCTCAGGGTTACCACGAATCAGTGAACATTCAGCCCCAGTGTCCACCAGAGCCAGGACATGTTGTATGTTCAGTGGGGACCAATGGATAGCTATTTCAACATGTGGTCTCTGGTTCCCCCCTTGTCCCTCAGGGCAGATACCTTGACCTTCCCCTCAATCAAATCATGTTTCCCAATCACCTTCCTGTGTGGGCTCAAGTGAGGTTGGCTCGCTTTCCAGCAGGAAGTCTTCCAAACACACAGGCCGGACTCGTGGCTCTGTCTCTGACCTCTGCCTCTTTGGTCTTAATGGCTGGAACTGCTGCTCTGCTTTCAGCTGTTGCCATAGCTCTAGTAAGATCCTATTTGACTTCCCATCTAATTTCCTTCCATCTGCTCCTGCCCATATTAAATCAACCCACATCTGGGTCCTTGTAACCTTCATGGGGCCCTGTAAATCTTCTTGTGAGTAACAGGTCTTAGTTCTTTCTGAATTCTCCTTGCTTCAGCTTCTCATAAGTCTGCTACTGTACATGTCACCTCGCTTATGGGATGCCCTAAGTAAATGGAAAGAATGGCTACTAGAGACCCAAAGAGGGATGTAGGATCCATTTGAAGTACAATATTCCTCATCCCAGTAGTGAGAATCTCTTCACCCGGGCCATAATTCTCTGGACTATAGATGGCATTTCCATGCCTAGCTCTCGTAGCACCTGTTGGAGTTCAGCATATGTCTGCCATCTAACAGGAGAGGATGGTAGATCACCCAGACGGGGCCACACAGCACGAAGTGCAGCCATGAGCCAATCGAGGAGGGAGTGACTCCCTGGGGTCTGATGTGCATTTTGTAATCGCTGCCTCAAGGCAGGCTGCACTTTCAGGGAAGACAGCTTCCCCATCTCTGACCCCGACAGAACAATTCCATCCACCCCTAAGTCCCACAGACGCAGGAGCCAAGCTGATATTGACTCCAAGGGCTTCTGCCTAAACTGGGAGCCCAAATCCACCAGCTAGCCTGAGTATAGGGGTGGGTCATAGAGGGCTCCATGACCTGGGGAGGGGGCTGCTCCTCTCCTTGGGGAACGTTCAGCTGCTGGGTCTTTATTTTCTTTACAACCACGGGGCGTGCTTTCAATACAGGAGGTGCCAGTGCCTCTGGCATCACCCCTTCCTCTTTCTCCAGCTCTTCCATTACTGGGGCTGATGGCACCTTTATCTCCCCTTCCCTGAGTGCCTCCTCTGCTACAACATTTACCTTTTCTACTGTACCTCGCAGCAATGTTACCTCAGTCTTCAGAAGGTCTCTTACCTTCAGCTCAATGCTTCGCAGCTGTCGTTCTCATACCACCTCCGCCTGTGCTTCCCTCAGGAGTTTGTCTTTTTCCTTGATGGCCTCTCCCTCCTTCAGAACACCTGGCAGCACTCCCGTCTCGTCTCCAATGGCACCTTACTGCCGGCACTCTTGCATCAATGCCATGTCTTTCTTCAGGGAATCCACAAAAGTGTGCAGCTCGCATTCTCATGCCACCTTCTTGTGCGTCAATGCCATTTCTCTCCTCAGGGAATCCACAGAGGTTTGCAGCTTGCCTTCTCATGCTGCCATTTCTTGGGTCTCCTCTGTAGACTTTTTTAATATTGTGAGAAGCAGCCAACCCACAGTCCCCGCTGCCTCACGGGCACTCTGCTTCTCAAAGGATCTGCTTACTATACCAAGGGCCACCCCTACCATCTCAGGTGTCACCTCCACTTGCCTCCAGTCCTGGGGTGGGGCCCAGTCCTCTAGGAGGCAAGCCAGCTCAGACCACATGCCCATTGGGGGACGGTCCACTCTTTCCCCATTCACAGAGACAGCCTGCTGAAGCACCCCTCCCATAAGGGCAGCCTGTCTTTTCCCTTGGTCAACTATGAATCCTGCCGACTATGCCAATTGTCTTGCCAATGGGTTTCAGTCTTGGGCAAGTTCGCTATGGATTCAATGCGACCAAAGAAAATGACAGCAGAACGTTCTCTGGGGTGAAAGAGTTTATTACCCGGCTTGTTCTCCCGGTGTAGGTCAAGCACTAGCGTCTCTTCCTCTGCCCAGACCACTGGGCCGAGCTCTGTATATAGCACAGTAATATCTTATTGCCTAAAGGTGTGGAAGCGGTAGCCTAGCAATGGGCCAGTGACATCATCAGGTGGTTTAAGTTCAGTGAGGATCCTGGCCATAGGAACCCCAACTTCCCCACACACCCCCATCTCCCACTCAGGCTTTCAAGATGGCATCTGGAAAGTTACTCCCTCTGAGAAGATTTCGTCCACTGTATCACCTGCTTCCAGAATTAATTGCTCCCCTCTGGCTGCTCCTAGGACAGGGGTCTGAAATGTAAATGCCAACAATGGGTCAAAGAGAAGCAGGCTCTTGTGCAGGCCCCATGGGAAGTGGTGAGTATGGACCCAGTGTTAACATGCTAGTTTTCCAAGAGAAGCCAGAAACCCATATTTTATAAGAAATATTCCATATTGGAAGGATGGCAACTAAATTTCAAAATTCTAAATTCTGTGCCAGCCAAATGAAACATATCTGTAGACCACTTGCAACTTCTGAGACCTAGTATACTTTCAGCATTTCATCAGAGGCTCTGGGTTCTTTGAAGGCACCTTGTCACACTCATCTTTGTATTGCTGGTACCTACTGCTAAACTTCACTTAGTAAAGGGACAAACTAAATTAATACTGCTCCTTTCATATATAATGTGTTTTTTAAAAGAGAGAGAGAGAGACAACAAACCCAAAATGGAGTTACTTGTGCCAAAGCCATATCACTGAACCAAGACTTGATATAATACCTGACCTAACTGCAGTTTCAACCTCTCCAAGAATGTAATCTTAAACTAGTAAGTCTAGAATTTCCTGGTCAGCACTAGTGATGTAATACACCTGATAGACCTCTTCCACCCCCCAGAAATGATAAGATAATCTGCTCTTTCCTTGACCCCAATTCCTTCTGCCTATAAAAGTCTTCCATTTTACTTAGGTCTTCAGAGCTCCTGTCTGCTAGATGCTGCCAATGTATGAATAACTGAATAAAGCCAACAAGATCTTTAAAGTTCACTCAGTTGAATTTTGCTTTTTAGCAAATGTACTATTACAATGCCATTAGCCAAAGGCTCATATTTAGAGTAAAGTGACCAGGGGTCTGGGTCGTTTCTGCAGCTGCTTCACAGGGGCCTCCCAGAACCACTGATTCATCATTTGACACTATTACTAAATCAGGGTCAGTGAAGGCTGCCTGTGTTTGGGGCCCTCTGCGCCCAAACCAGCTCACCAGCTTCCCCAAAGACAGAAACAACCTCTAAGGCAGTAACTCATCATATAGCTAAGGTCTCTGGCCCTCTGGGAGACAGTCTCAGTATAGTCCCACTATCCCACCACAGAACGTGACTGCCCAGCCTCACAAGTCTCTGAAAGCAGACACGGACCAGGACAGACAGCATAAATTCTGAACATCAGAGATAAGTCAGGAGAGCCCCAGGTCTTGGGAGGAGCCCCACTGTAGTCTGTCCTTGTAGGGAGCGCTATGTGGGCCCAGGGTAGCCAGGTAGCTCAGGATGCCCACGCTACTGCAGGGAGATAGATGATCTCGGCTACTCTGATTTGAGAGTCTGCGGCTCCCATTGACAAAAACAAAACAATCAAAGCCAGGCCTGAATTTCATCTTACATTTTCCACCAGAGGGCAGCTTAAGCATTCAAAAGAAAATAAGGCTGTAGCACTTGGTAAAATATTGAGGAGTCCTTTCTTCAAGTTTCCTCTTGAGCTTCTAGGCCCTGTGCAGGACTCTGGGGCTGAGAAGGGAACAAACCAGCCTAGCTCTTGCCTGAGGGAGCTCATCACCTGGGAGAGACACCGATTCAAGTCAGAACCTGGACTAATCACCATCAAGGAGAGAGAATCCCAGGCGGAGCCCCTCTTGGCATTGGAAGCCATGGGCAGACCTCACTGAGGAGAGAATGTTGGGCTAAATCAGGATGAGACAGTAGCAGTTACTCGTTGGAGGTGGCAAGGGATTTGGGAGGAAGGAGGGGACCCCAGGATGGAGAGTAAAGTGATCAAACAGAGGAGAGCCCTAATTCTAGAAGCCCTGAGGCAGGAGAGAGGTTGGTGTGTTCTAGAGAAAGAAAATAGTCTTTGAGAAGTCAGCAGAAGATGAGGCTGCTGAAGTAACAAGGCCTCAAAGGCCATCCTGCACAGAAAGTTTGGATCTATTCAATGCGTAATAGTTTGCCACTGATGAGCTTCAAGGAAGAAGAGGAGATCTGACTGCCTCTGCAGAAGCATTCCGAACGCTACGTGGAGAAATGCATTGCAAAGGGGCTTTGGCATTTGGGTACATCTGCTTCCTGCCCACACAGGTTATATAAAACTGATAGGAACAACCCATATTTGAACAGAGCTCTCCAATTTACAAAAGTGATTTCATTTGCTCCCTAGCCTCTGCCCTATTTCTTTTTCCTTTCCCAACTTTACTATGAGATGTTTGCCTACAGTAAATTTGTTCAGTGGGTTCTCGAAAGTTACCCAGAGTCAGAAGGATTGATAAATGAGGACATCTGGATTCTAACCAAAGTCTGCTGGGCTTCTAGTTCAGGGCTCTTTTAATTTTTACTTTGCCCATATGGTTGAAATATATTTTACTTGATATGTGTAGATAAGCATAAATATATTTATACATACATTTTTAATTGTTACTATTTATTTAGTTATGTTTGTCTAACATGACAGCAAAATTGATACCCATAGCTCATCTTCAAAACCCTGCAGAGAGCAGGTCAGGCATTTAACTCTCCATATATCTGGACATATGTAGTCTAGGGAACCAGTCCAGGATAGAATTGAAAATTCTTAAGAAGGCACAGTGGAGATGTTGGGAAGGAAAGGACTCAGCTTGGTGTCGCAGGGAAGTCAGATATAGTGAGACAAGAGACCAAAGGCAAGAGAGCAAAGTAAGTTTTAATACATTCTGCATAGAGCAGCAGAGCAGGCCTGCCTAAGATAAGACAGGGAGGCATGGATGGTCCTTCTGAGGCTTCTTTTATGTGGTTTTGGCCGGGCAGAGAGGTCCTTGATTGACAGCGGTCAGCTCTCTAGGCTGGTTCTGATTGGTGAAATGGGGACAGGGGCTATGCTGTGCCTGTGCCTCTGATGTTTCTTATCTGGGAGGACCCTGTACATTTCCTGAGTCACCCCTGGACCCTGTGGCTTCATCTGATTAACTCTCTGAGTCATTTCTGGCTTTCTGGTTCCACCTGATCAACTCCCTGAATCATCTTTGGGGGGCCCTTTCTCCTTTCCATCCTGCTCATTTCTGTCTTTCTGCCTAACAGAGACAAAAGCTAGTGCTGCCCACCCACCTTCTCACTGCAACCCTCAGACACCCCCATACTGCACAGCCCAGTGGTTATGCTTATATTAGCTGACTCTAAGAATACAGATCAGTACATCTGCTTCCAGCTATGATGAGTAATTGGGACTAAATTTACTTCTCACCATAAACAACTAGAAAACTAGACAAAATATAGGAAACAATAGTTCTCAAACAACAAATGCTACAGGACTGTGATCCCTGTGATCACCCTGGCTTTCTGCCTGAAGAGAGCTTCCAGACTGTAGATCAGGGGAGGGGGATTCAAGCAGAGCCTGGCATCTCACTAAGTTGAAGAAACAGAGGTGGCTGGGATTTTGAGAAAGACCAGGAGAAAGAGCTGATCAGGAAAAGAGCTCAAGAAATCTGTATAGGGCTTCCCTCTAGTCTATCCTGAATGCTGAGCCACAGTGTGGAGCTCCATGAAGCTGGGCCAGAAGCCTTAAGTTAAATAAGTAGCACAACTCACACAGGCTTGGGAGATGCTGAATTCAGACCAGCCAGAGAGAAGACGCCTCAGAGGACTACTACAATATATTTAAATATATATATATATATATATATATATATATATATATATATATATACATCAAGACTCTACAGCAAAAAAAAAAAAATTAGAAAATGAGCAAGAGGCATCAAGAGTCATTTCACCAAAGAGGATTTAAGGATGGCAAATAAGCACATAAAATACTATTCAAGGACTTCCGGGAAGATGGTGGCATGAGCAGGGTGGTGGAAATCTCCTCCCAAAACCATATATATTTATGAAAATACAACAAATACAACTATTCCTAAAAGAGAGGCCAGAAGATATAGGATGACACCCAGCCTGCAGCTACACCAGAGAGGACTCGGCACCTTGTGGAGTGGGTAAGATACGGAGCTGCAACCCAGCAGACCCGAGCACTCCCCCAACCCAGCGCACTGGCGGGAGGAGAGGATTCAGAGCGGGGAGGGAGTGGAAGCACAGGCCCGCCAAATAACCAACCCTGGTGGTATGCGCTGGGGTCACTGACACACTTTGCGCGGTGTATCGTAGATTGAAGAGACAGAAGTACAGGATTCAAGACGGCAGGTCCACTCAGCCGGTTCCCTGGGACAAAAGAAAAGCGCATGCTGTTTTACGGTTCTTAAAGAGACAGAGGTCCAACGGAGGAGCAGGATCGTCCCAGCACACTCAGCCAAGCAGGCTGAGAGTCCTGGGGAATTTCAGTCCCCTTGGACTGCGGTTGGGAAAAGAGGTCGCACAGAGATTTCCCACAGAGATCAGCAGCCTCCCATTCATTCCCTCCCTGGCCAGAGTCACAAAGAGCACAGCAGAGCAGCATGGCCTGGCGGGGCAGCCACAGCTGCGGAATAGTGGAGCAGCAGCGCCACCTACAGCATCCTCACAGAAATTACACCCGGTGGGCTTTTTTTTCTCTCTCTCTATTTTCCCTTCCTTATTTTTTCTTTTTCTGACCACATCTATCGCCATGAAAAGACAGAGGAATATGGTACAAAGAAAGCTTACCAAACAACCCCAGAGAGGGAGCCTGATGGGATGGCCATGCACAATCTTCCTGAAAAAGAATTCAGAATAAAAGTCATAAAAATACTGATGGATCTACAGAGAAATATGCAAGAGCTAAGGGACGAAGTGAGGGAAGTGAGGAAAGACAATGCAGAAATCAGACAAGCAATCAACAGGCTTAGCAGCAGACTGGACGAGATGTAAAAGACTGTTAATGGAATAGAAATAGGAGAACAGGAATACAGACAAGCTGAGGCACAGAGAGATAAAAGAATCTCTAGGAATTAAAGAATATTAAGAGAACAGTGTGACCAATCCAAACAAAACAATATTTGCCTTATAGGAGTACCAGAGGAAGAAGAGAGAGAAAAAGGGATAGAAGGTGTCTTTGAAAAACTAATTGCTGAAAACTTCCCCAAGCTGGGGAAGGAAATAGTCTCTCAAACCATGGAAGCCTACAGATCTCCCAACACAAGGGACCCAAGGAAGACAACACCAAGACACATAATAATTAAAATGGCAAAGATCAAAGATAAAGACAGAGTATTAAAGTCAGCTAGAGAGAGAAAAAAATATCACCTACAAAGGAAAATTCATCAGACTGTCATCAGACTTCTCGACAGAAATCTTACAGGCCAGAAGAGAATGGCATAATATATTTAATGTAATGAAACAGAAGGCCTCAAACCAAGAATATTGTATCCAGCATGATTGTCATTTAAATTTGAGAGAGGGATTAAACTATTTCCAGATAAGCAAAAGCTGAGGGAATTTACCTCACATAAACCACCTCTACAGTATATCTTAAAGGGACTGCTCTAGATGGAAGCACTCCTAAGGCTAAAAAAAGGTTACCAGATAAAATAATATCATAGCAAAGAAGCAGACCATCCAAATACTAAATAAGGCAAAGAATAAAACACCTAGTATATAAAGAATGGAGAAGGTAGAATAAGAAGGGAGAGAAATAAAAAATCATCAGACTGTGTTTACAATAACTTAACAACAGGGTTAAGTTAGACTGTTAGATAGTAGAGAAGCTACCCTTGAACCTTTGGTAACCACGAATCTAAAGCCACCAATGGCAATAAGTACATATCTATCGATAATCACCCTAAATGTAAATGGACTGAATGCACCAATCAAAAGACACACTGTAATAGAATGGATAAAAAAGCAAGACCCATGCATATGTTGTTTACAAGAGACTCACCTCAAACCCAAAAATACACACAGACTAAAACTGAAGGGATGGAATAAGATATTTCATGCAAACAACAAAGAGAAAAAAGCAGGTGTTGCAGTACTTGTATCAGATAAAATAGACTTCAAAATGAAGAACGTAGTAAAAGATAAAGAAGGACATTACATAATGATAAAGGGGTCAGTCCAACAAGATGATAGAACCATTACAAATATATATACACCCAAGACAGGAGCACCGGCATACGTGAAACAAATGCTAACAGAATTAAAGGAGGAAATAGAAAGCAATGCATTCATTCTAGAAGACTTCAACACACCACTCACTGCAAAGGATAGATCAACCAGGCAGAAAATAAGTAAAGACACAGAGGTACTGAACAACACACTAGAACAGATGGACCTAACAGATATCTACAGAACTCTGAACCCAAAAGCAGCAGGATACACATTCTTCTCAAGTGCACTTGGAACATTTTCCAGAATAAACCACATACAAGGCCACAAAAAGAACCTAAGTAAATTCAAAAATATTGAAATTCTACCAACCAACTTCTCAGATCACAAAGGTATAAAACTAGAAATAAATTTTAGAAAGAAAACAAAAGGCTCACAAATACATGGAGACTTAAAAACATTCTCCTAAATAATAAATGGATCAATGACCAAATCAAAACAGAAATCAAATAATATATGGAGACTAATGACAACAACAACAAAAAGCCACAGCTTCTGTGGGACGCAGCAAAAGCAGTTTTAAGAGGAAAGAATATTACAATCCAGGCCTATTTAAAGAGGGAAGAACAATCCCAAATGAATAGTCTAAAGACACAATTACTGAAATTGGAAAGAGAAGAACAAATGAGGCTCAAAGTCACCAGAAGGAGGGACATAATAAAGATCAGAGAAGAAATAAATAAAATTGAGAAGAACAAAACAATAGAAAAAATCAATGAAACCAAGAGCTGGTTCTTTGAAAAAATAAACAAAATAGATAAACCCCTAGCCAGACTCATTAAAAGAAAAAGAGAATCTACACAGATAAAAAGAATCAGAAAGGAGAAAGGAAAAATCACGGCGGACCCCACAGAAATACAAAGAATTATAAGAGAATATTATGAGAATCTATATGCTAACAAGCTGGAAAACCTAGAGGAAATGGACAACCTCTTAGAAAAATGCAACCTTCCAAGACTGACCAAGCAAGAACCAGAAAAACTAAACAGACCAATCACCAGCAGCGAAATTAATGCAGTAATCAAAAAACTGCCCAAGAACAAAATGCCCGGGCCAGATGGATTCACCTCTGAATTCTACCAGACATATAGAGAAGAAATAACACCCATTCTCCTGAAAGTTTTCCAAAAAATAGAAGAGGAGGGAAAACTTCCAAACTCATTCTATGAATCCAGCATCACTCTAATACCAAAACCGGGCAAAGACCTTACCAAAAAAGAAAATTACAGACCAATATCCCTAATGAATGTAGATGCAAAAATACTCAACAAAATATTAGCAAACCGAATTCAAAAATACATCAAGAGGATCATACACCATGATCAAGTGGGATTCATCAGGGATGCAAGGATGGTACAACATTCGAAAATTCATCAATATCATCCACCACATCAACAAATAGAAGAACAAAAACCACATGATCATCTCCATAGATGCTAAAAAAGCATTTGACAAAATTCAACATCCATTCATGATTAAAACTCTCAACAAAATGGGTATAGAGGGAAAGTACCTCAACATCATAAAGGCCATATATGACAAACCCACAGCTAACACCATACTTAACAGCGGGAAGCTGAAAGCTTTTCATCTAAGATCGGGAGCAAGACAGGGATGCTCACTCTCTCCACTATTATTCAACATAGTACTGGAGGTCCTAGCCACAGCAATCAGACAAAACAAAGATATAAAAGGCATGCAGATTGGCAAAGAAGAACTCAAATTGTCACTATTTGCAGATGACATGATATTGTACACAAAAAACCCTAAAGACTCCACTCCAAAACTATTAGAACTAATATCTGAATTCAGCAAATTTGCAGGATACAAAATTAATACACAGAAATCTGTTGCTTTCCTATACACTAATGATGAACTAACAGAAAGAGAAATCAGGAAAACAATTCCATTCACAATTGCATCAAAAAGAATAAAATACTTAGGAATAAACCTAACGAAGGAAGTGAAAGACCTATACCCTGAAAACTACAAGACACTCCTAAGAGAAATTAAAGAGGACACTAAAAAATGGAAATTCATTCCATGCCCTTGGCTATGAAGAATAAATATTGTTAAAATGGTTGTACTACCTAAAGCAATCTACAGATTCAATGCAATCCCTATCAACCTACCAACAGCTTTCTTCAATGAACTGGAACAATTAATCCTAAAATTCATATGGAACCACAAAATATCCCGAATAGCCAAAGCAATCCTGAGAAGGAGGAATCAAACAGGGGGAATTACGCTTCCTGACTTCAAGCTCTGCTACAAAGCCACAGTAATCAAGACAATTTGGTATTGGCACCAAAACAGACCCACAGACCAGTGGAACAGAATAGAACATCCAAACATTAACCCAAACATATGCAGTCAATTAATATTTGATAAAGGAACCTTGGAAATACAATGGGGAGATGAAAGCCTCTTCAGCAGCTGGTGTTGGAAAAACTGGGCAGCTACATGTAAGCGAATGAAACTGGATTACTGTCTAACCCCATATGCAAAAGTAAATCCAAAATGGATCAAAGACCTGAATGTAAGTCATGAAACCATAAAACTCTTAGAAAAAAACATAGGCAAAAATCTCTTGGACATGAACATGAGCGACTTCTTCATGAACAAATCTCCCCGGGCAACGGAAATAAAAGCAAAAATGAACAAGTGGGACCATATGATGCTGAAAAGCTTCTGTACTGCAAAGGACACCATCAGTAGAACAAAAAGACATCCTACAATATGGGAGAATATATTCATAAATGATGTATCCGATAAGGGGTTGACATCCAAAATCTATAAAGAACTCACGCACCTCAACAAACAAAAAGCAAATAACCAAATTAACAAACGGGCAGAGGACATGAACAGACCCCTCTCCAAAAAAGAAATTCAGATGGCCAACAGGCACATGAAAAGATGCTCCACATCGCTAATCATCAGAGAAATGCAGATTAAAACCACAATGAGATATCACCTCACACCAGTGAGGATGGCCAACATCCAAAACACAAACAACAACAAATGTTGGCGAGGATGTGGAGAAAAGGGGACCCTCCTACACTGCCTGTGGGAATGCAAATTAGTTCAACCATTGTGGAAAGCAGTATGGAGGTTCCTCAAAAAACTCAAAATAGAAATATCACTTGACCCAGGAATCCCACTCCTAGGAATTTACCCTAAGAATGCAGCAGCCCAGTTTGAAAAAGACAGATGCACCCCTATGTTTATCGCAGCACTATTTACAATAGCCAAGAAATGGAAGCAACCTAAGTGTCCATCAGTAGATGAATGGATAAAGAAGAGGTGGTACATATACACAATGGAATATTATTCAGCCATAAGAAGAAAACACATCCTACCATTTGCAACAATGACGGAGCCAGCCATCAGCAGTCGAAAGGTTCCTGAAAGGGGGGCTAGGGTTATATTTACAAAGATCACAGGAGGACAATCCGTCTTCTGCAGAATGCAAAGTCTTTATTTAGGGGCCTCTATTTATACATCAGCAAGGAGGAAGCAAGAAGCTAAAAGGTTAAATTCTCGGGCTATTGGCGTTACAACAAAAGCACTTCTTTATCATACAGAGAGTTGTTTTCTTAAACAAGTTCCCCGTTCTGTGACTCAAGGAATGATCACTCTGTTTCAAGGCCTTCACGTCTTCAAAACAACTTGTACAAGGACAAAAGTTACAGAATAAACAGTTTTCTCTACAATATGGAGGAAGTTCATAAAATGGCTTCACTTACGTCAAGCAGTAGTCAAACACAGCTCCCCACATCTCCCCCTTTTTTATTTTTTATGACAAACTCTATTGTCATAACATAAGAGTGTCCCTGTCTTAGGTTGAGAGGCACAAAAGAGATCCTTACCTGTCATCAGACTTCAAACAGCATGGTTTGTGTCCTGTCTTAGGTTGGTATCTCCCTTTGCCACTCTTACCCGTCTTTGACTACCAGCCTCTATTCCAGCACTCAGGGAGGGGACACATATAGCTGCAAGCCATGTAAGCCTCCGGCAACTCTAAGCCACGTTCTTAGAGCTAATTTTAAAAAGCATGGAAGAAGGAGGCTAAATCATTCTTTCCCAGACCTCAAGGCTAAATTATTCTTTCCCAGGGGGAGAAAAAGAACACAGAGCAGTCCCTACATTGATACAGTTCCTTGAACTGTGGCTCAACTCCGTCCCCTGAAGTCTGGGGTGTGCAGCTAACCTCCTTAGACTTGCTTTGCTTGGGATAACAAGTCTGCAGCCTGAGTTGTTTTCAGACTCAGGCTGACACAAAACAAAAAGTTCCAAATTAACAACTGCACATTCTTCTGGAGAACTCTAACATTTATCCCCCTCCCCCTTTTTTTTTGTCAAGTAGTACATAGGTATAATAGAGAATATAGCAAGTAGATAGTTTCTAACAGGAGGCTTTTAACAAAGTTTACTTCCCTATATTCTGCAGTATAAAATAAGTCTATTTATTGAATTTACATGAAGTATAATAAAGATAGAGAATAAATCTAGTGCAATTAGAAGGTAACTGCAGGTGAGCAGGTCTATGCCTATAGACTGAGCTTTGATCTGAGCTGGGCAAGGGCAACAAAACCTCCACAGGTGCAGAATATTTCTCTCAAAACTGGGGGGTGAGGTTCTAAGCCTCATGTCTGTTGGCCCCCAATTTCTCACCTGATGGCCTCCCTGTGACTGTGCCTGGATTATGATGCACAGTAATTTTAGGTATGAGGCATGTATAGGTTTTAACAAACTACTAATTAAATTAAGTACACACATTAATAGAACAGGACTACAGATATATAGCAAAGGCAGAAAAATCAGATAAATTAAAACAACACATTCTTGGAAACTGTTCACATCTCATTTTTTTTTAACAGCAGATAATCTATAGTAGCACGATTCTGAAGCACCACAACTCACACTTCTCCTAGCTCTTGACTGAGTTGAGATAATACAGAAGCAGTCAAATTCTTTGTCTCACTGTACGCACAGGCCAGCTTAGATATGTCTTTTTGCATTCCAATGATAAGTCCAGCAGGACGAATGCCGCTGTAACTGCCTCAGAGGCAGGATTCAAAGCCTCCAGTTGTTGTCACGATCAGACGGCAGAGCTCGGAGAAGTCTTTCATGATTATTTTCAGGATAATCTATTAGAGCAGGAAAGATGCATCCCGCACCACGAAACCATCTTCTGTAGTTTACTTAATCTTATGTAATTAATATTTGTTCTGCTGAAATCTAGTTCTTCACCAGTTTAGGAGTAATAACACAGTGACTATAAATGACAAGACCTACAAATGACAATGGCAAAAGATCTGATGAGAGCTTACTATAAGACAGCTGACATAAGGAAATTTGGATATTTTTGTAATATAAAATATTCAGTAACAAAGTTTGGCATCATTCTTTTAGACAGTGCTTTCCAGGTAATTATATATCAGATAAATAAGCCAAATTAGCCACATACTTTCTCTAATGAGGAGAAAATTCCTCTGACATTTTCCAGAGGCCCTCTGGAAAATATCAGAGTTAACCAGGGGTAAAAGTACTTTTTTGAATTTGATTTTGGCAAGTTGTCAGAAGAAAGTTTCTTTGGCGCTTGTTTAAATAGGATTATAGGTGTTTAATCAGAATGACAATAAAGAGGCTTAAATGCAAATACAGTTTACTCAGTTGTTAACAACACTTGGCTTATAGTTCTTTTAATATGAAGATTTCATTTTCTTAAATACTCAGAGAACTCATTGAGACTTTAAACATGAGAAACTGCTTTGATAAAAACAATTAGAAAGTTCTTTGCAATCTCTTAACATTAAAAGCAGGCTAATCAGTTTAAGAAAACTTTGTCTTTAACTGAAAACAAAATTCTAAATTTGCTGTGTACTTGATATTGAGACTCATTTGCTTTAATTTCACATAGAATGACTGTATCAACTCCCACAAACTTTCTGCAACTTTCTTTTTACATTCAGAGTTCTTCTTTTAAATAAACAGCTGTACTTTAGAAGTTACATTCTTTTACCCTCAACAAAATGAATTTTTACTCTTTATGCCTTCTCTTATTAAACATACATCTTTTCTAGCAAGCAGAGATGTCTTCTTTATTATATTAAGTAGTTTTAATTAGAACTTAAAACATTAGGTACTTTAACTTTCAATGAACACTGAAAAATAGGCTATTGTAAACTGTAACACTAGCATTCCTTACATTTATGAACACTTTTTGTCATTTCTGGAAATGTGCATTACAGCACAATTTTTCACTGATCATAAAACATCTTTATATAACTTAGCAAAACTCTAAGAATTTTGGTTACCACAAAAATTCTCAGGCTGTTTGCAGATATACACACTGTAACACCCGATAACACACAATTATTAAGATGTTCACTCGCTATACTTAGTTTACTCAGAACTATGCTAGATTACTCATGAAACTTTTACTGAACATTACACAGAGTTAAGCTTAAGCAATTTTTCTTGAAAGATTTAACAGATAACATCAATTGAAATGACTTAAGGTAAACAGGCAGCTGATAACCATAGGACATGTCCATTTCAGTTCAACCTAAATTAGCATTAATCCTTAATATTTTTTATTAGAATTTCTTGGAAGTTTTAGAATGCCCAGTTTTCACAAGTGCTTGTTTTTAAATTAATTTGTATTAATACCATCCGCAGGTAGAAAAACATTTTTCATTTACACACTTAGACAAACATACAGACTGAGACATAATGGTTACAGTTAGCAATACTTTTCATAAAAGAATGTATACTCAGATAAACTGATACAAAGATTTGAGTTACTAATATTCAATTGCCCTCTTTCTTGTTAGCTTACTTGATTAAAGGTATCTCAATTTGCAAGAATACACTCTAAGGGTGAGTAGTCCACATAACTGGGTAAGGTTTAGATGGTCCCAGACTAAAAGGAGCCGATGAAGGCTCTGTACTGATAGGGACTGTGTGTGTCCAGGGGGCTGGAAATGAAATGCAAGTACAATTCTAGCACAAGTTATTTAAAGCCAGGCTGTATTGCAGAAGATAAATTTCTTCCTTTTCAGGGAGTCTAGTTTAAAAACCTCTCAAATTTTTGAAGATAATGATGAACTCAATAAGTAGAACAGATTTTTACTAAAAGAATTTGGAAAACTAGTTCTATATTGTAGTAGTTCATGGGACTTTTGACTATTTTCTTTCCTTGTGGCAAAATATATTTAGCTGCATAACATTATATTGCATACTTCTTTCAGGGGCCAAGCCTCTCTAATCAGAGATTTAAAACTGGTAGCTGACGCTAAATGTCTTTTAAGTGGCTAACGAGTGCTCAGACACATTTTATGAGATAAAGAGCACAGCATTTAGCCAGGAATAAGAGCAGTCTCCTACCTTGCAGTGATGGGTGGGCATCAGGTTCCGTGAAACTGAAGAAGTTAGAAGAAAGTTAGGAGCGCCCCTTGCCCCACCCAGAGGCCAGGGCGGCCTGGAGAAGCGGCTGGAAGTCAGTGACAGAGAAAGAGAGACACTCCTCACGGATACCCAGTCGGGCTGTCGGGATCTGATTCCAGACACGTGGGCCTTTGAGGAGCCGCTGAAGTGTAGCCTCAGCCTAGACCCTCGCAGTTGCCCACGGCTTTCCTCAGTCCTCGCCTCCAAGGAGATGCCTCTGAAAGGGAATCCTGGCCTCCACTCAGGTGACTTTCCAGGCTCCCAAGGGAGACAGGGGATCCACTGAGGGAGACGCAGGGGCACCTGTCGCTCGAGACTTTGAGATCGGCAGCCGGGCTAGTCCCGTTTACGTGGCTTACGAGCGCCCGATGCTGTGTGCCACAGACGGCTTCCTTCTATAAGGACAGCGAAAGAACAGGCAGGCTTGGATGCCCGATACTCACCTCTGAGGTTATCTCAGACGAGCCCCTGAAAATGATGCCGGGGTTCTTGTTTGCAGAGCTGAAGAATGAACTTAACAAACAGTCAAGGTAGGAGAGCTAATGGGAGGCTTTTATTTAGGGATACAGTGAGAGGAGAGACAGCTCCTGGCTCACGCAGGGGGCGGATAAGAGAGCCTTGTGCACATTATTCTGACAAATTGTAGGGCCGTATAACATTCCTTGAGGAAGTACTTTCTATTGGAATCTTTCTGAAGGAGTTTGAAAATTAAAGGAGGGTACAGTAAAAGCAAACTTCTCCCTATCTGCCAATTAAGTTTCTTCTTCAGAGAACCAAGGACAACATTCTTGCACAAAGTGCAAAAATTTTGCTAATTGTCCATTGGTGACTTTGATACTTCTACCCCTAAGCTTCAGAGTTAAACTATAAGTGGGACTGAGATTTAAACCATGGACAATGTTGTTTAACCAAAGCAAATAAGTCAACTAAAAGTTTTTCTTTCACTTTCACTCCTGTGGAGAGGAGTAATCCCTGTAGCAATTGCTTATACTCAGGTTCCTGTGACGGGGCATTCCCCATTTTATATTAATTTTCTGAAAGTCCTGCTTACCCTGAGCAGACGAACCCCTCTGGTCCCGCCCTCTTCGGGCAGACTTTTTCCACAAATTCTAAAATTTAGGTAAGCTGATGCTGACCTACTTTTGCTCCAGGGCCCGAAGCATATCCTTAAGCATATGTACAAAGAGCAGCCTGCTGCTGTTATTCCCCATGAGCACTCACCGTTCTGCAGCTCTTCTTACCTGGTTCCTGTGCTTCACCGCTCCCCTCTGTTCGCGAGTGTCCCTCGACTTTTCCTGCGGTGTCCTTCGCCGGTTTCCCGTGTTCACGTCCCTGTTCGGGCGCCACTTCTGACGGAGCCAGCCATCAGCAGTCGAAAGGTTCCTGAAGAGGGGGGCTAGGGTTTATATACAAAATCACAGGAGGACAATCCATCTTGTGCAGAATGCAAAGTCTTTATTTAGGGGCCTCTATTTATACATCAGCAAGGAGGAAGCAAGAAGCTAAAAGGTTAAATTCTCGGGCTATTGGCGTTACAACAAAAGCACTTCTTTATCATACAGAGAGTTGTTTTCTTAAACAAGCTCCCCGTTCTGTGACTCAAGGAATGATCACTCTGTTTCAAGGCCTTCACGTCTTCAAAACAACTTGTACAAGGACAAAAGTTACAGAATAAACAGTTTTCTCTACAATATGGAGGAAGTTCATAAAATGGCTTCACTTATGTCAAGCAGTAGCCAAACACGGCTCCCCACACAACAACATGGATGGAGTTAGAGGGTATTATGCTCAGTGAAATAAGCCAAGCCGAAAAAGACAAGTATCAAATGATCTCACCCATATGTGGAGGATAAGAACAAAGAAAAAAACTGAAGGAACAAAACAGCAGCAGACTCACAGACCCCAAGAACGGACTAATTGTTACCAAAGGAAAGGGACTGGGGAAGATGGGTGCGAAGGGAGGGATAAGAGGGTAAAAGGGGCATTACGATTAGCAGATGTAAGGTAGCGGGGGCACGGGGAGGGCTGTACAACTCAGAGAAGACAAGTAGTGACTCTATAGCATCTCACTACGCTGATGGACAGTGACTGTAATGGGGTTGGTGGGGGGGACATGATGAAGGGGGTAGTTTAATCACCATAATATTGCACATGTAATTGTAGATTAATGACACCAAAACAAATTATGAAAAAAAATAGTATTCAGTATCATCAGCCACTAGGGAAATGACAAAAGCACAATGAGATATTACAAACACCTATTAAAATGGCTAAAATAAAAAATAGTGAAAACACTAAATGCCACTGAGGATACAGAGGAACTGGACCACTCAAGTGTTGCTGGTTTGCATGAAAAATGACACTACTCTGGAAAACAGTTTGAGTATTTCTAGAAAAACACTTAACACAGCTAGTATATGACCTACAACTGCACTCCTAGGTTTTATCCCTGAGAAATGAAAACTGTTCACACAATAACCTGCAACAAATGTTTATAGCAGCTTTATTCATAATAGCCAAAAACTGGGGGGAAAAAACAGATGTTTTTCAACAGATGAATAGTTAAACAAACTGTGGTACTTGCATACCATGTATGTCATTCAGAGTTCTCCAAAGAAATGGAATCAATAGAAGAACAGAGACAAAGAGAGAGGGGAAGGGAAAGATTTATATTAAGGAATTAACTCGTGATTGTAGGGGTGGTAAGTCCAAAATTTTCAGGAGAGGCAGGCAGGCTGAAAATAGGTATGAGTCAGTACTTCAGTCTTGAGGCAGAATTTCTTCTCTGAGAGACCTCAGTTTTTGCTCAAAGGACTTCAGCTGAGTGCATGAGGCCCACCCATATTATCAAGAGTAATCTCTTTTACTTAAAGTCCATTGATTGTAGATGTTAACCACTCTTCAAAATACTGTCACAAAAACAGTAGATCACTGTTTGAATAACTGGGCACTATAGTCTAGCCATGCTGACACAAGAACTAGCCATCGCACCATATACTGCTGAGAAAAGGAGTGGACTATTGATATACTTAACGACATGGATGACCCTCCAGGGAATTTTGCTAAATGGAAAAGTCAATCTCAATAGGTTACATACTATTTAATTCCACTTCTACAGCCTTTTGAAATGACAAAATTTTATAAGTGGAAAAGAAATTAGTGGTAGCCGGAAGTTAGGGACCTGGAGTAAAGAAAGAGTGGAGCTGGAGGGAAAAGAAAAAGGAGGAAAGTAAGGAGGAAAGTGTGGTTATAAAAGTGTGCCGGGCAGATCCTTGTTGTATCGGAACTGACCACTATCTTCACTGTGGCGTTGGATATATGGCATACACAGGAGATAAAATTTTATGGAACTTAATACACACATATACACAATGAGCACAAATAACTGAAGAAATATGATTAAGGTCAGTGGATTGCATCAATGTCAATATTCTGGTATAATATATTCTATATATCCTGGTATACTATATCCTAAATTATACTGTAATTTTGCATATGTTACTGCTGGAGGAAATAGGGCGATATATTTATTCAATGTGAGAAGAAACCAGAGTATTCATTTCTTTTTACACATCAACTTTATTGTTATAATTTAAATAAATAAATAAATAAAATTCGCACATTTTAAATACACACTTCTATAAGTTTTGACAAATGTATATAGTTGCATAAGCACCACCACAACAAAGATACAAGTATTTTCATCACCCAAAAGTTTTCTTTTGCCTCTTCCCAGTCAACTCCCCCTAGAACTGTTGCTTCCAGCCTGTGACAACTATTGATCCACTTCACGTCACTATAGATTTATATTTCTAAGTTTCAAATAAATAGAATCATATAGTATGTACTTTGTGTCTGACTTCTTTAACTTAGAATAATATTTTTGGAATTCACCTATGTTGTTCCATGTAACAGGAGTTCACTTTTTTATTCCCATTGTTTGGGAGTTTTCTCTAAAACTTATTTAACTCTTCACTTATTATGGATATTTATGTTGTTTCAAATTTTTGACTAATATGTATTATGAATAAACCTCTTATGAATATTTGAGTATAAGTCATTTTGTGATCATATGTTTTTATCTTTCCTGAGTAAATACCTGGAATGGAATTTCTGGGTCATAAAAATGTATGTTTAACTTTTGAAGAAACTGCCAAATTATTTTCTGAAGTGGTGCTATGTTTAATTTTGTTTCAACTTCATTGGGCCATGGAGTATCCACATATTTGGTCAAACATTATTCTGGGTGTTTCCATGAGGGTGTTTTGGGATGAAATTAACATTTAAATCAATAAGCTGAAAAGCAGGCTTTCCTCCCTAATGTGGGTGGGCCTCACCCAGTCAGTTAGAGGTATGAGAACAAAAAGGCTGACCTGAATAAGAAGTAATTCCTCCTGCTTCACAGCCTTCAAACTGGGCCATCAGCTCTTTCCTGCCTTCAGACTTGAACTGAAACATCAGCTCTCCTGGATCTTAACCTATTGGTCTTCAGGCCTTCAGTCTAAAACTACACCATCTCTCCTGGCTCTCAGGCCTCTGGATTCAGACTGTGGAACTAGATCATCAGCTCCTGTAGGTCTCCAGCTTGCTGACCCACTCTACAGATCTTGGGACTTATCAGCTTCCATAATTTTGTGAGCCAATTCTTATAATAAATCACATGTATATAATTGATGTATAGTCATATATTTATAATTTATGATTTTTATATTTTATATATGATGGGGAGGTCCTCAAGAAGCCATGGAGGCCAGTGGGGTGCTGAGCTGGCCAGCAACTGGAGGCTCCTCGCCCCCTTCCCTATCCTTGGAATGTGGGCTCTGCTTACCTTCCCTGCTCCGAGAGGCTGGACATATAAACTTTTAAGAATTGGTGGGTGGATGCAGAGATCTCATCTTATAGCCTCCCAAGACAAGCCTCCTAGGTAAGTCCTCTCGCTTAACCTGACCCCTGCGGATTTGGAGTAGCCTACCTTGTTCCTCAGTCTCTCCCTGCACTCCAAGCATGGGGCCCAGTCTCAGATCACACCTGGGAAGCTCCCAAGGAGCTTGTGAACAAATAATATACTATGTTTATAATGTATTGTATACACACATATTTGTATATGTGTGGAATACAGATAGATAAATGATAGGTAGATAATGATGGATAGATCAATTTCCCTGGAAACTCTAAAACACTGGCTATACCATTTCTATTACTCCCAGCAATAATTGAGAACTCCATTTCACAAGATACAGTTCATTTGCCATAGAATTCACCCATTTAATGTGTACAATTTAGTGACTTCTAGTAATTAATAAAATTGTTCATCCACTACCACAATTTTATAAAATTTTTCTTACCTCAAAAAGAAACTTTATACCTGTTAACCATTATTCTCCCTCAACCCCCCCCCATCTTCCCCAGTCCTAGGAAACCACTAATATACTTTCTGTCTCTATAGATTTGCCTATATTTCCTATAAATGCCTACATTTTCTATAAACTAATCATACAATATCTAGTCCTTTGTGACTAGCTTCTTTCACTTAGCATAATGTTTTCAAGGTTTATCCATGTTGTAGCATGTATCAGTACTTCATTTCTTTTTATGAATGAATAATATTCCATTGTATAGCTATACCACAATTCATTTATCCATCTTAGGAAAAAAGAATCTGGTCTTTCACCATAAAGTATAATGTTAGCTGCGGGTTTTTTATAGACTTTATCGGGTTAAGGAAGTTCTCTTTTATTCCTATTTTGTTGAGCATTTTTATCATGAAGGGATACTGAACTTTGTCAAATACTTTTCCTGTGTCTATTGAGATGATCATGTGGCTTTTGTTCTTTATTCTATTAATGTTGTATATTATGTTAATTGCTTTCAAATATTAAACCAACCTTGCTTTCCTGCAATAAAACCCCATTGGTCACAGTGTAATCCATTTTATATATTGCTAGTTTCAATTTGCTAGTATTTTGTTGGGGATTTTTGCATGCATATTCATAACACATATTTCCTGTAGTTTTCTTGTGGTACTTTTATCTTGTTTTGATATCAGGATAATACTGACTTTATAGCATTCCCCATGTTTCCTAAGTAGCAATTATGATAATTTACACTTCTCTTTTATTCCTGACTCCCCTCTAAACAGTGAGCTCCCTGAGGACAAGAATCATGCCTGCTCTCTTACCACTATGTACCAACACCTCACTCAAAGTCAAAAGAATGGAACTCTAATGGGTGTTTTCAGGAAGATGGGTGAGTGTGGGGTCTTGTATATCACCTTCATGTCACAGCCCCTCTCTTCTTCCATATCCTCAGAAGTCTCCTGGCCCTTTTGATTGAAGGAGCCTCACATTTCAGGGGGACACTCCTGCCCAGCTGGGGTTACGGTGCCCTAGAAGAGGGCCCTAATCATCACATACCTGTCCAGAACTCACCAATGGACTGAGAAGGAATTGTTTCTTCAGGACTAAGGGTTTCTCCTCTTCTGAACCCACACTCATGCCTTGCTCATCCACTCAGTCCTGTGAGTTTGACCTCCATCTATCCCCTCACTACTCAAACCATGCTCTGTGTACCAGCAATGCCTGGGTATATGTTGTGCATGCAGATTCTCAGGCCCTGTGACACTCCTACTGACTCAGAATCAGCATTTTCCCCAGGTGGCTCAGAAGCCACGTTACAATTTGAGATGTTTGCTCATGACTGATGACTCCCAAATTAGCTCTGGTCCTGAAATCTGTTCCAGCCACTCTCCAGCTGCTCCCCTCACATCTCTGCTTGGATGTCCACCAGACATCTGAAAACCAACATGTCCCAAATGAAACTCAGTTCTCACCACACAAACCTTCCCCATTCCAGCATCTCCATTTATGCAGCGGCTCAGGCCAACAATCTTGTTGTTATCTTTGAGGACTTTCCCTCACACTCCACATCCAATCCCCTGGCCGCTCCTGTCAAGTATATATAATTCTATCTACTTTCTCACTTCTGGCCCTGCTACCTGGCCCAAAGTACCATGGTCTCTCACCTGAAGTAAACATACCCCTGTCTTCTCATTTCCAATCTTGTCCCCCCAGCAGCCATTTTGATCATTTGAGAGTACAAGTGACAGCAGTCACTCCCCTGATGAGGACCTCCAGTGGTCCTCTCACACCCTTGGGGGTGCCAGTCACAGAATTAACAGTGGCCTCCAGTGCCCTGCATGATCTGAACATGCCCAAGCCCTCCCACTTCACTGCTGGCCATTCACCTATAGCTCACAGCTTGCCATTTAAACCATCCACCCTTGTGTTCCTTGAGTACATGGATAAATAGGCACACTCCTGCCCCTAGTGCCAAGGAAGATCATTCCTTGCTTCATTCCACTCACCTCTCTCTGAACAGAGAGGCTTTTCCTGACCAATCTCATTTCAAAAGGGTCCCTGCTCACTTTCTGTCCCCCTTCCCTGGTTTACCTTCCTCATAACAGTAGTTACCACCTGGCATTCCAACTTACAGGACCCCAATTACTCCCACTATATTTAGGTCTCCGAGCTCAACTGCAACAGCTGCCACTGTAAGTTCTCACCTGCAGAGAAGAGTGACCATGGAGCTCTTCAAGAATGGAGTTCCACTTGTTAGGGGGCAGTTGGGTTTATTTTCCTCCATTCTTGTCCCGGCCTCTACAAATAATTGAAGGGCAGAGACAACGTAGTGAAGCAGAGTAAAAGTTTTATTTAAAGTTATGCACTTAAAGACATAGAAAGTATGGGTGTCCTCAGAGAGGAGGCACCTGAAAGGTTGGGGATTCCTTCTTAAGGATTTTTCAGGAATGTGACAAGTGGCTAGGGGGTATAAACTTGTCAAGTGGTCTCAAGATTTTTATCTCCGGTGAGAGACACCATGTCTCCTCTTCTATCAGGCTTCCAGGTAATTCTGCAAAATTAACTTAACATAAGAAATGTACTGATCTGGTTCCTCCCCAGGACAGCAGCTGGCCTCTGGGAACATGTCAATCAAGACCGCCTGCCCTGCCCCCAAGGTGGGCTGAGTTATTGTCTGTTTGTTAAAGAATATGTTAGGAATCTTACTTCTTAATTTCCTGGCTTTTAAAATGGAATCTTAGCTTTAAGATGGAATCTTTCCTGTTCTTACTATACTGTTTATATCTGGGTTTTTTCATCATAGGAAGGAAAAGTTAACTATGATCCTTGTCTCCTGCCCTGATTACAAAATTATTTGACTAGGGGTTAGATGAAGAGGAGAAAAGAGCATATAGGTTAAGTTAAATAATAAGCTGGGCCTTTTAGCAGGCTAAAGTAAATCTTACAATGGCATGATCTAATTGACACAAAGAAGACGCGGGCTGTGCTGGGATCCTGTTCTTCATCTGGGGAATATCTGGACATTCCAAGTTACTCCTGGCCTTTGGAGCTTCAGCTGATTAACTCATTAACCCCGTGAGTCTTTTCTGGCTCTCTAGTTTTATCTGCTAAACTCTTTGAGTCCCTTCTGGTGGGCTTCACTGGTCTTATTCTCTCTCTCCACCCAGCTCGTATGTATTTTTCTGCCTAATGCACTCACAAACTTATTTCTCACAGTAATGGTAATGGTACATCTTCTGAACCTTCCCAGTGTGGGTGAGTAGGTCTTAAACTGGATGGCAGGTTGATTATATTAGACCACTTATATCATGAGAAGGGCAACATTTTGTTCTTACTGTAATAAATATTTACTCTGGATATGGATTTACCTTCCCTGTATGCAGTGCCTCTGCCAGAACTATCCGTGGACTCACAAAATGCCTCACCCGACACCTGATATTCCACCCGGCATTGCCTCTGGTCAAAGCGCTTGCTTCGCAGCAAAAGAAGTATGACAACGGGTCCGTGATCATGGGATTCTTACTGTGTTCCCCACCATCCTAAGCAGCTGGTTTAATACCAAAATGGCCTTTTGAATACTCAGTTACAGAATCAGCTAGGTAGCAATACATTTCAGGGCTGGGGCAAAGTTTCCCAGAAAATTATTTAAGTTCTGAATCAGTGTCTGATAAATGATGCTATTTCCCCCTTAGTCAGGATTCCTGGGTCCAGGAATCAAGGGGTGAACATTAGAGGGGTACCACTCATTATTACCCCTACCGACCCACTAGCAAAATGTTTGCCTCCCCTTTCCTCACTGTTAAGCTGTGCTGGCCTAGAGGTTTTAGTTTCAGAGGGAAGAATACTTCCACAGGAGACACAGCAATGATTCCGTTGAACTGGAAGTCAAGACTGTTACCTGGCCACTTCAGAGTCCTCATCCCTCTACTGTGCCAGCTGGGGTGGCCGGTCCTGATCACCAAGGGGAAATCTGACTACTATTCCATGGAGGTAAAAAACAGTATGTCTGGAATACAGAAGATCTTTTATGGCATGTCTTAGCATTACCATGCCTCATGATTAAAATCAATGGGAAACACAACACCATTCAGCCAGTACTACAAATGGCCCTTATCCTTCAGGAATGAAGATAGGAACCATCCCTTACACCACAGGTAAAGCAGCTGCAGCGCTTTACTTAGGGCAAAGGGAATACGGAATGAAGAGTGAAAGTAGAGTTACAAATACCAGCTGTGACCATGTGACCAATTACAGAAACAAGGACTGGAATTGCCATGCGTATTTCTTCCTTTTCCCTATTATTTCCTTCCGATTCCCTAGTATGTAACATAAGATATATTCACTTTACATCACAGTATTTAAGTAACATTAATTTTACATTATAGTTTTCAAGTTACAGAATATCAAGAAGAGCAAACACCACCCAAGGACTTTACCTCTTCTTCTGAGGAAGGGTTATTGTGTTTCGGGTTGTACACAGGATAGTTGTATCATGTTAAGTGGAGTTATGACTGTTATTGTCTTTATTTGGAGATTAAGTATGATTTCGGGAGATGCACAAAGGGAGGACTTGTGATGTGTCCAGTTTGATGTGCTCAGATATCTGGTTAAACATTACTTCTGGTTGTGCCTGTGAGGATGTTTCCAGAATTCGCCTTTGAATCACCAGAGTGAGTAAAAAGGATTGTCTTCTCCACTGAGGGCAGCATTATCCAGTCCACTGAGGGCCTGAATAGAACAGAAAGGTGGAGGATGGGCAGACCTGAGGAAAGGAGGGCGGGGCAGGGAAGAGAATGCGGCAGCGCTCTCTGCCTGTGTGCTGAGCTGGGACACCCACACTGCCCTCCGGGCTCTTGGTACTCAGGCCTCCAGAACTAGCCTGGAATCTGTAGCATCAGCTTTCTAGCTCTCAGGCCTTAAAACATGTATGCATCAAATCAGGACCAGCTGCCTGTTCTTGGATTCTCCCACTGACCCAAGACTGCAACTGGTGTAATCCGGATCCTCCACCCTGCCACTGAAGATACCCTCATGGTCCCTGAGAAGGAGGGTAGCAGAGGTGTGACTTCACCTTCTTTAGCTCAGCCCCAAGAAATCCCAGTGTGCTGCTGCAATCCTGACATGGACAGGACAGCCATATGTGTCATACACAGTCTGACAATTCCAAAGTGGGGCCAGACACTCAGGAAGCGTCTGGTTTGGGGACAAATATTTTTAATTGAATGCCTCTTCATTACTTTAGATACTTGCAACTAAGGCACTCATAATAAAATCAAGTAATTAAAATATTAGAATTGACCTGTGGCCCCAGTTGAAGCTTTCACACACCCCACGTTTCTGTGTTCCGTTCTGCTGGGCGAAGCTCACTCACCTCTCTGGCGCTGACATTGTCTTGTGTCTTGAGTATTTATGAGCCGTCCTCCGTGTCTAGGCAGATCTTGCCCATCCTTTAAGGCACAGGGTGAGCCCACATCCTCCAGGGAGCCTTCCTTGCCTGTTCTACTCTGAACTTTCTCTAGTCATTAATCCTAGCTCTATGAGTTAAGAAAACAGCACATATATTAATATGTCACAAACACTTTTATAACAATTTGAGAACTGCATTTCATTATCATCAGTTTCCTTTGTAATTCTATGTATTTTGCATATGCACCTAAAAGTATCACTCTGTAAAGGGGTCCAGAGGCTTCACCCAGTGGGGTATGGCCCAGAGGAGATTTGAGAAGCTCTGCTTTTGCTTTCCCACTTCTGACTCTCCTGTCAGCCCCACTGAGGGAGACCCAGTGGGATGGACTAGAGGAGCAACAATCAAATGGCTGTGAAGAAAATGCCTTCCCTTCCTGTCTGCCCACTGGAAGTTACTTCCAAGAAGACCCTGTATTTTAATCAGACCGGCAAGGAGCCCCCTTTATGGCAGACGGGAGGCCCAGCTGCTCATTATAATGTTACTGAGAGTAGGAGTTGTCAGATGAGAACTTCAGGCTCAGCCAGGTTGGGCCCCGACGAGGCCCAAACAGCCCAACAGGGACTGAGCAGTGACATCTCTGTGGCATGTTGAACAGCAAGGTGGGCACAGAGAGGCTGCTTTAGACTGAATGTTTGTTTCTCCCAAAATTCAAATGTTGAAACCTAATATCCAAAGCGATGCTATTAGGAGTTGAGGCCTCTGGGAGGTGATTAGGTCAAAAGGGTCGTGCCTTCATGAACGGGATTAAAAGAGGCTCTAGGGAGGCCCCTCCCCCCTTCCTGGATGTGAGGTCACAGCAAGAGACAGCCATCCGTGAGCCAGGTAGCAGGCCCTCAGGACACTGCCTTGCCCTTGAACTTCCAGCCTACAGAACTGCGAGAAATACATCTCTGCCATCTGCAAGCCACCAAGTCCGGGGTATTCCCTTAAAGTGGCCCAAACAGACCAAGACAGAGCCAGCACTTTCTTTAAGCTTCCCCTGTTTTCAGATGGTGTCTGGATTCAAATCCCGTGTCTGCCGCTTACCTAGTCATGTGACCTCTGCTTGCTTACCTGTGATGGAGGGAATAGTAAGTGGGACTGTCAGGAAGCAGACAGGAGTTAACACACACAGGTCTTTTAGAAAAGAGCATGGCATGGAGTCAGCAGCATGTTATTGCCAGTTTTGTTGTGAATTATCCCTTATACAACCATCCACTCACTGAGTGACAGGAGGCACATGTTTCTGCCCCACAAGGGCCTGGCACATAGTAATCATTCAGTGATTACCCACTACTGTCATTTTTACCATGATTTCCACCTTCAGACGCAGGACTGACTTTAGAAAAATGAATCCAGCCCCAGTTTGCAGGAAGATCACAGCCACAGGGTCTCTGGCCCAACAGTGTGGCGCTGGTGTCCTAGAGCAGCCAGTACAAAGAGGGGGGACCCTAGGTTCAGAGACCACAGCTGTCCTGTGACACATCCAAGCTCGTGTGATAATGAGGACGGAGAGGAGTCCAAGCAGGCTGATCTGGTACATGAGCTGCCATTGCACCCGGGCAGCTGCCTACCCCCTTTCCTGCCTGTCCCTGTCTTACCCCTTAGGCCTGTCCACCCCGTGAAAGAGGCCCATCGTTGCTGCTTCAGTCCCTGGATCCCTCCCTGTTGAGAGGTTCTCAGTGCTGGCCGTCCACACTCCAGCACAAGGCCTTCCACTGCCCCCTGAGCCGGTCCCCTAGTACCGCAAGGGCAGGACAGCATCTCCCCTCTCCCCTTGGTTCACTGATATCTTCTGGCACAGAGCATCCTTAAGGCACTCATTAAATAACTCATTTATGATAGGTTGAGTAGTTGATCAATTGCTGGAATGGAAGCCAAGAATAGTAAGGAGAACTTAATTAGTGATAAAAAGACTCAGGGATGTTGAAGTCACGAGCATCTACTCTTTTTTTTTTCCATTTTTTTAATTAAGGTTTTATTGATATACACTCTTATGAAGGTTTCACATGAAAAAACAATGTGGTTACTGCATTTACCCATATTATCACGTCCCCACTCAAACCCCAGTGCAGTCACTGTCCTTCAGTGTAGGAAGATGCCACAGATTCACTGTTTGCCTTCTCTGTGCTACACTGTTTTCCCCGTGACCCCCACACCATGTCTACTAAACATAATACCCCTCAATCCCCTTCTCCCACCCTCCCCACCCACCCTCCCACAGCCCTCCCCTTTGGTAACCCCTAGTTCCTTCTTGGAGTCTCTGAGTCTGCTGCTATTTTGTTCCTTCAGTTTTGCTTCGTTGTTATACTCCACACATGAGCATCTACTCTTGTGTAAGGTTTATTGATGCATCATTATGAATTAGGTGCATCAACATGGATACATCCTAGAAACAAGGCTGAATGAAAATTAAAAATAAGCTAAATCTTCTGCAGTAGTCATTAATGCAGTCTACCAAATATTTCCAGTTCTGCCAGGCACAAGAGTCCCACTCCTTGGAGTTAGGTGAGGCTGTACGACTTTCTCTGGCCAGTGAAATGTGAGAAGTGATGACTAGCTTCTGGATGGAAGCTTTAAGAGACAGTGCACTGTTTTTTTCTCTTCTTCCCTCCTTGGCCTCCATCAGCTGGAATCCCTCAGTGACACGAACAAACAGATCCCCACTGTAGATGCTTGTAAAACATGTGTTGGATGAGAAATAAATGTGTGTTAAGCCACTGAAATTTTTGAATTATTTGTTACCACAGCAGAGCCTAGCCCATCCTGACTGATGCACATACACATACACACCAAATTTTTTTTACTACAAAATATATTTTTTAAGTATATTTAGTAGGTCAAACATAAAATGTAACAGGACTGAGTCACAGGATTAGGGGTGGCAAGTCAAAAGGGACTTTAACTTTATATATAAAGTGACCTACTTTTTAAAGTAGAATGGATTGTATTTAATTTTATAATTTAAAAAAATTATAAAGCAACATGAATATGTCCTCCTATGTCTTCAGCATGCCCTTTCGTTGACTGGTAGCCAGGTAACTGCTTTCAGTGGGGTAAAGACCACATCCTTAGCCATTCAACTTGCTCAGCACGGGGGTCTCCAGTTGATTTGGGGCCAGGAGTATTCTCAGCCCATTGCACCAGTAGCGAGCAGAGGTCTCTGGCCAAACTGTACAGGCCAACCTGCTGCCTCATCACTGGAGGCAGTCCTGTTACCATGGGTCTCTGGGAGAGGAGCCTCTCTCAGGCTCAGGATAGATGAGGGATGGGAGAGGACGTGATATCAGTCATACAGTGGCTGTGTGTTTTCTCTCGTCACAGCATCTCTTTGGGGAGCAATCCCCTGCCCTTGTTCAGTCCGTCCACTTTGGAGATGGGCACATGAACCAGGTCAGGCCAGTCAGGGAACCCATCCCCCTGGCCATAGTGATGGGCCCAGGGATGGGCACACGATCAAAGTTGGCCAGCCAGTAATCTCTTCGGGACTTTTGCTAGAGCTGTCCAGAAAAAGGAATTGCTCCTTTCACTGGGCTGTGAGGATGATGCAAGCTTAGCACTGCCAGAGCCGTCTTTGCCAGCCCATGGGAGACTCTGCCTGAATAAGGTGGCCCAGAAGAAAAGAGTCAGGGCCAGAGAAAAAGAGAAGGTTCCTGGGGACAGTGACTCATTCCCTGGGTCTACCTGTGCCTCAGCCAGGTTCTTTCTTATTCACTCACATTACACACACTAATCTTTTTAGGTTTGTGAGTCAATAAGCTCCATTTTTTTATGTTGTTTAAATTAATTGGATTGTTTTCCTGCCACTTGCAAAAAAAGGGGTCTGTCCTGGTTCATACTGTGCTCCTTCTTTTTGAAGCTCCTTTGCAGCCCATGTGGTCCTCACATCATCACTATAGAGTGAATGGAACATATATTCCTCCATCTATTTTACCAAAACAGAAACTGAGGCCCAAAAAAAGCAGGCAACTTGCTCAGACCCTACAACACTTAGTGTCATTGCCAGGGCCAATGCCATCATTCTGACTCAGCCAACCTCACTGCCCTTGGGTCGCTGCATTCTCAGCTGAGGGCCTCCTGGCTGCGGGCTGGCGAGGGCCTGCAGGGGGCCAAGCTGGAGGAGCGTGGGCACAGCTTCCCCTTTAATGTCTCCAATCTGGATACTCTGAGTTCACAGATGAAATTAGCACAGTGGCTCTCCAGGAACTCAGTCTCTGCTATTGATTATGAGGTCCTTAACTTTCTCTCTGCTAACACGCTCATGTTTAATTCAAACGGATGTGTTACCAAGGCAATCAGAATCTCCTTCTCCTTCTGGGAAGGGTTGAGTGGGAGTGGTACAGGCAAAGGAAGGGAGGTTTTGGATGTTTCTTTGGCTTTCAGTGAGTTTTGTCTGATCTCAAGAAAATGACACCACAAACCTCAGGCAAATCATTGTATGAATCCCTGGGCCTCAGTTTCCCCGAATGAAAAATGAAGAGTGTAGACTAAACCCAACTCCAGGACAGCCAGGGAAGCCCCAACAGTGGGCAAGGGGTGCCAGGCTCTGCACCCTCCCTGTTCCTCTTCAACCGGAGCAGCTATATTTTTATCTGTGTTTTAAATTTTCATCAGAAATGTATAAATACATTCTTGTTATAAAATACCCAACCAACAAGGTTAAGTTCCCTGGCCATTTCTCCTAATTCCAGTTACCCTCTTTCAACCCCCAGAGGTGACTTATTCATTTGGAAGAGTTGTACCTTTCAGGCCTTTAAATATATATATACATCTATATACATATACACACATCTATACATCTATATATAAATATACACACACATCTATAGATATACACTCATAGAAATTGGACATAGTCTTTTATGTGTGTGAGTTCTTTTTTTTTTTTAATAAATATAACTTTGGTAACTTATTCTTTAACCTACTGAAACAATGTATCTTGAATATAGTCCATCTTAGTATCTAGAATTCTACGTCATTCTTTTTAACTGCTACCAAGTCACTTCATTGCCAAAGCTCTGGAATAAATCAGTAAAACATTTCCCACTCTCCTGTAGTTGTTCTGTTTTTTAAATTTTTTTTCATGGTTTTCCATACAAGAAAACCACATAGAATCACATAAAAGAGTTTAAAGATAATAAAAGGAATCATTTGTTCAAGGTGAATGTCATTACACGCATTTTTCGGAAGTGAAATTTCATCTAACTTTTATGTGTGTGTCTCAAAAATGCCAAAAAGAAAAAGTGGAGAGTGTTTTAGTCATCCCCAGAGGGCAACATTGTCCTCAGTGCATGGACTCAGTAGCTTCCTGCCAGTTCTGTCAGGTTGCTCCTAGAGAGAACTTACAGACCTCACTGATCCCACATTTCCCTAGTGATGATATAGCTTCCCTTCAGATGGGCAGCTGCCTTGCCAGCCTATCTCTTAATCTGGCCCTGGCTCAGATTTTTCAAATAAAAAGACCAGCGGAGGGGCCACAGAACAAGATCACTCACGGACTGGACAACACAGTGGCCAAAACAGCAACCTTTCCCTACACTCATAAACAAGGCCCATTAGTGCAAACTACAGGGTCTGGAATGACCCAATGAGGGACACAGGAGATGACAGCCAATGCTCCTTTTTATGTCTTAGCTAAGTTACTGAGACCCTCAGTAAGCAGCCATAAGTCAACTTCTGTTGCTATTTGGTGGTGAACAACAGAAACAGACTGACCAACTGAAGCAAAACTCAGCAACAATAGAAATGAATCTTGGAAGCATATAGAGTGGAAGGAAAGCAAAAGGGCGAGGGACTAGAAAGGACGGGTCCCAAGGAAGCTCTGGGCTTCAGTAAGCAGCCTCTTTGAAGGTGACTTCTCATCCGCCTTCAGGATGACCTGCTTCCCAGGTTTTCCATCCTATGCCATCTGCGCAAGGTTCAGATTCTTTGTAGATTGCCATTAGCCAAGTTCAGGCCCACGCCCATCCTCTGGCTATGGGAGGGCAAGAACCTTGATCTACAACCCCACCTGTTCCCATGGTACAGGTAGTTTGCAAAGAGAACTCAAGGTTGTACTGATACCAGAAAGAGGGAAGATGTTTGCTGGGAAGGAAAAAAGAAAAATGCCTACTCGGTAAGCAATCAGTTCACAAATATTGGCTAACCCCTTTGCCCAACAGAGGTTAGTAGAGGAGGAGAAAGAAGAGTGCTTAAGGCTGCAGAGCCTCTCTGCTGTCCCCTAGTTCAGTGGCTGAGCTTTCGGCTGGGAACAGTGCTGGTGGTGGGGCCTGTTCTGACCCACAACCTTTGGAAGGTCTCTTTGCTTCTGGACGTTTCTCTGACTTTCCATGGGTTTCGTCTGGTATTAAGGGGTTGACACTGCAGTGACGTATCTGGGTATTACCCATACCCACAGCCTCAGGGATGCAGAGAGTTGAAAAACATTTTTTAATCTTGAAAAGCAGGCAGTAGAATATTTTTAAAGCCATAACTTTTTTCCTTTATTGTCTACAAAGCTATAAAAATAATATAACATAGTTGGAATTACACAATATACAAGTTTTAAGACCCGCTTTTCTCACTATAAACATTTGCCTATGTTGTTAAAATCTTCAAAAACATAATTTCAATGCCTGTAGAATATTCCAATTTATAACAACATTATAATTAATTTAATGTGAATGTTTAAGAGCTTATGATATCAATTCAGAAGGACCTGGGTTCAAATCCTATGTCTGTCATTTACTTATTGACATATGGCTTATCCTCCACAGGTCTCTGTTTCCCCATCTGTAACATAAAGATAATAACATTTCCCTCCTAGGTCGTCAAGAGGATTAAGTAAAAGAACACTTTATAAAGCTCTTGGCATAGGGATACCCAGAGTAAGCATTTTCACTGGTATTAAGGTTTTTTCTACAGTTTACTGATATATTTTTTCCTCTTCCAATTGTTTGCAAAGCTAAATGGTTCTAGAATGAAAACCTCAGCATAGAGATTCCTGGAATTAGAATTCCTATGTATGCACTTTTTCAAGGTTCTAAGTTTAGTTCACCAGATTGCCTCCTGAAAGGTTAGTTTCCTCACCCAACAGACTTTCCGTTGTTGGCCACAAGGTCTCCATTTGTTGCTCTGTGTCTCTCTCTTTTTCTGTCTCTCTGTGTCTCTGTGCAAGCACTTTCTCTCCCTCTCTCTCTGTGTCTCTCTCTCTTTCTCTCTCTTCCTCTTCCTCTTTCTCGCTCTCCTTCTTTCTCTCTCTCTCCCACCACGTTATCCAGAACCTTTTGTGGATGGTAACCCTGCAGTGGCTCACTCATCCACAGTCCCAGAGGAACCCGGCACCTGGGTCTGGTCACAGGGGAAGAACCCAGATTCAAACATCATTTTTCTTTTGCAGTTTAGAGGCTGTTTCAATCAGCCTGCATGAGATGTCTGCATTTTGCCCACCTGTCATCTCTGTGCTTTCCTCATTTATCCATCCAGATAGAGCCATTTCAGGAGCATTCGCTGCCATTCTGTGCGCCATTTTAATTTAGTCTTTTTTTAAAAAATGTGTGCCTGTCTGGCCGCATCACTGTCTTTTTCAGACAGATGGTTTTGTTTCTATGGCAACCAACGGGGCCTATTGTAAACAGATATTGAGCCCCACTAAACTGCAATCTTCTCATCCTCACTGCAGTTTGCTTTTTTATGCCGCTTTTCTTCTGCGTCCTCAATCAGGAGGTGAGCAGTCACTTAGCTCTGACGGGAAAAGGCCACTCAGAATGCCACTCCAGACGGCTTAAGAGCAGGTATCAAAATAATTATGTCCCCTCAAATGCCAAAGTCAAAATGCATGTGCCAATTTCCCCTCAAAAGAGCGAAACTCCCAAAGAACGTCTCCTTTCACAACATTCTCATGTCATAATTGCCTTTGATTCACGTCTGCCTGCAGCTCGTGCCGGCCCTCCAGGAGCCCCTGCCGCCTGTGGGAGCCACACTGTGTGCCAAGCGCTGCGCTACATCTTTTTTGCCTTTATGGCTGTAATTTAACTTGAATAAACAACAAATTTCCAGGTTCCAAATTTTTCAAGTATGGTACATTTTCAGTAAAAATTCCCCTACTACTCCTGTCTTGCTCTTACCCAGTTTCCCCCCACAGACAACTAATTTTACATTCTCCCAAAGGCATGTTGTACATATACAAGCAAATATGTATGTGTATGTATAACCTGCGCCTTGCTGTTTTCATTTAATATCTCTTGAGAATCATTACATATTATTTCATAAAGAGCTTTCTTATTCTTTCTACTGCTAAATATTATTTCATTACATGGAGGTACCATAATTTCTTTAAACATTTATGTATACTGACCCGTTGGATTGTTTCTGATTTTTTTTAATAATCTTGTACAATTTTCACTTCATATGTGTACAAGTACACACGGAGAGAAATTCTTAGAAGTGGAATTGCTGGATCAAAAGGTAAGGACATTTTAAATTGAAATAGACATTGCAAAATTGTCCCTAAAGATGTTTAACCAATTCACACTCCCACCAAGGACTTATGAGAATGCCTATTTTCCCATACCATTGTGTATAAGCCCAAGAGAGGAATTCATTTTGCAGATGTAGAGATTATGTGACCAAGAAAAAAAAGCAGAAGTGCTCTGTGAGACCTGGGGAGGTGGCAGAGGCAAAAGAGAAATGTTCATCCTAGCTATTAAAGAAAAAAGTATTCAAGGACACTGTAAAGGCCCAGGAAGGAAGATGTTATTCAAGGAACTACTGGGACAGATGCAGGGACAACTGTGATGGGATTTTGCAGCGGGGGAGATAGATTGGGCTCAACCCCCAATCAGCGTGGGCAAGTGGGAATTCATAGCTAAAGAGCAGAGTAGGGTTGGTAGATGGAAAAAGGGACGTCGGGGTAAGAGGGATTCTGGCTAAACCCACCTAACAGGGTTCTTGCTGAAGGCAGGCCATCATCTGGGGTTGGAGGCTGAGAAACGAGATTTGGAGGGTGATCAGGTAACCAGGACTGCGGAGGCCAGGGGAGTGGTGGAGAGCAGTTCTTGTTAAACTGATTTAGGAGGATTCTTTCTAGTATTGGACAGGGCAGAGATGAACATGGAGGCCCAGATTCAGGCCTAGTTGAGAAGAGAGTTCAGGGGAGCCTGAGTAGAGCTTGATCAATCTTTGCCACAGGCTGCATGATGTGTCCCTTTGATATGACCCTCAAATTTTCAGTAGAATTTATTAAACTCATAAAATGCCCAGTGGGAATGAGTTTATCCTGAAAGTTGGTAGAAAGATTACTTTTGTATCCAGCAGCTGTTGTGTGCAATGAGGCAGTCCCAGGGATCCAGCCCTGAAAGCTAGGGGGCCCTGAGGACCCACAAAGAAATTGAAGAGGGTTCTGGGTTTCCAAAGGCTGCTGTTTATGGGGCTGGAGCCAAGCTGAGCTGATCTCCAGGGGGAGGGGACTGCAGGTAACCTCTAGGACACATACACACACAGCTGGTAGTTCATTTAGAAAGAAAGCCAGTGCTCTCTGGAAACCATATTTAGGAGTGTAGGCTCAGACAGAAGTCTGCCCCTCTCTACTCACCCTCTGAAAGACCTGTCTATAAAGATAGCCCCATCTCTTCCTTGGAAATGAGTGCCGACTGCCTGTTGGCAGATGCAGAAGAAAAGCAGCATAATGCAGTAAGAAAGTAAGAGCAAGGGGAACTGTTGGTCACTCCCTTTGGGAGCCTTTGTGTCAAACATGGTATCAGCCACCTTTGCATGCTGGCTGCTTTGCAAAGATTTTCACATATAACAGCCACCTTCTATTACAGTGATTCCTAGTCTGTTGCATGCCAAGATCGTCTGGGGAGCTTTAAGAACTCCCAATGTCCAGCCATACTTCATGCCAATTAAATCAGAATGTCTGGGGATGAGAATCAGGTTCAGCAATTTTTTAAGACCCCAGCTGATTCATTGTGCAACCATATTTGGGGACCATTGTCCTACTATTATCCCTCTTCACAGATGAAGAAACTAAGGCTCAGTGTGACTAAAGACCCACAGCTGGTAGAAGTTCTAGAGCTAAGGCTTCTAAACCCACACATTAGCCACCAGGTAGAACTGCCTCAGAGCCACGCTGTAAGTCCGGGGAGAGGAAATCCGAGGGCAAAACACCTCTAAAAACTGAAATCAGTCAAAGGGAGAAATAAAGTTTAAAACCCGTTTATTGCTTACACACTGCAGTCTAGGACCAGCTGGCTCCCCTGCTCCTGAAGAAGCGAGCAAGCCAGCCCCTCCCTTTAAACTCTCAGGTTCAGACACGTCCTTGGTTGCCCAGGTAATTACCCATTGACATGGAGATGAACTTCCCTTCACCCCTGAGGATATGCAAATGTACTAAAGCCAGGAGAGATATTCTAGAAATGTTACAATTTTACCCACACTTGCAAAACCCTCCTTTTATACAGATCAAGGCTCAGAGAAAGGAGGGAACTTGTCCAAGGCGACATAGCAGGCTGGTGGCCGAGCTGGGCCCGGAGCCTGCTCACAGGGTCACCAAGAAGCTGAAGTGCTTTAGCCTGTGGCGTGAGAGGGACAGGGCCAACTGATGAATGCGACCCAAAACCGAACCACTCACAACTCCCACCCTCCCTCCTCCTACGGAATTGCTATATGCCTCCTATCCCATCTCTGTCCTCTCAAGTTAGCAACACAGCAACTTGTGTGGCTGGAGGAGGAGGTTTCACTTCAGGTTGAGCCCGGCCAGAGAAGGAAGAGACTGAGAAAAAGCCAGCGGCAGCCAGGGACACGTGGGAGAATTGAACCTGTGCTCCATCCCTACCTACCTCCCCAGTCGCTGCTTCACCCAGCAAGTTCATTTTCATGCCCTGAAAGAACAGAACACAAAAACCTGACTCAAGTCAGGCAACACCTATTTTTATTCCTAAACAGTGATTTCAAGCACACACCTGGAAATAGTAGACTCAGAAATACATAGTAAAGGAAGGAACACAGAAACAGAACTGTGATCGTCCTCTGGTCTGAGAGAACAGCGCTGCAACTTCTCCCCTGGCCGGGCCGAGTCAGGACCGGGAGCCTCCAGAGGTAGCATCAGAGATTCCTGGTGAAAGGGCGGTTCTTCAGCTGCCCGAGTCACTCATTCAGGAAGGGAGGACACGAGAGCTCCAGCAGCGAAGTTTGTTGCCTGAAAGACTGAATGGCGTCTCTAAAGGAGGGAGCAGCAGGGGCGGCAAGGGGGAAGCTGCTTATAAAGGAAATGGGTGGGAAGTTGGTCCCGTGACTTCTACGCATTACAGGGTTCAGGAAGAGGGGGTGCTAACTGGATGGTTTAAAACAAGTATGTCTTGTACACTTTCTATAGGTTGAGCTCGGTTGGCGCCGAGTTGCAGGATGATGTAATCTAGAAGGTGTGTAGGTAAAGGGAAGTAGGTACCTTTTATGGTAAGATTACCTTTGCCCTTTACGGTCAGGTGGCTGGTCGTTGCTAGGGAAACTATCTAGAATGGGAATCACTAGAACAATGGATGGGTTTTCCAGTAACTAGAACACAGTTTTCTTAGAACTAGGTTGGGGTGAGGCCTTGGGGGGATTCAAGGCTGGGGTGCAGCTGCTGCAGGTGATACAAGGGGGCTGACTAGGCCCCGGGGCAGTTCTGGGTTCTAACACTTGGGACAGAGGAGATTTCTGAGCGCCTCCCGCCATTTGCCTGTGACTTTGTGTTAGGGTTCTTCAGAGAAGCAGAACCAGTAGGATTTGTTTGTTTGTTTGTTTATCGTAATGAATTGGCTTACATGACTATGGAGGCTGGAAGTCCCAAAAATCTGCAGTCAGCAAGCTTGAAGACCTAAGAAAATGGAAGGTAGATGGTGTGATCCAGTCTGAGTCTGAATCCAAAGGCAGAAGACTAATGTCCAAGCTCAAAGACAGGCAGAGAGGGAATTCTCCCTCACTCAGTATTTTTGCTCTGTCTGGGCCTCCAGTAGATTGGATGAGTCCCACCCACACTGGGGAGGACAATCTGCTTTATTCCATCTACCAGGTCAAATGTGAATCTCATCAACAAACACACCTTCACAGACACACCCAGAACTATGTTTACCCAATATCTGGGCTCCCTGTGGCCCAGACAACGTTATGTGAAACAAAGTTAACCATAAGAAGACACACTCCTATCCTCACTGCAACATCCTATCCAGCCTCAGCTCAGACACCCTGACCCCAGGGAAGCCCATTCCTTCATTGGAAAACCCTGCCTATCAGAAATCTTATCCTTACATTGAGTGGAAATTTTCTCCCCTCTAATCTCTGCTCACTGGTTTTATTTATTGAATTTTCTCCAAATTTCACAAACATTTCTTATTTTCAGAATCTCCAGCACCAGAGAAATGTGTTCCAGAGAATGATGCCTCATTTCAATCCTACAGAGAGCCAGCACTCTTTACAAGATCCGGCCAAGTTGGAGTTCTTGCTAGGAAATCCTAGCTCTTCCCTAATGAAGATCCTGTAGATTAGACACTTATTTTTTTTGGCTGTCCAGCATCTACTTGCTCTGTATCAACAGCACCGTGATTTCCTTTTGAGGAGTGATCTCTCCTCCACCGTGCAGAGTCTTGGTGGGAGAGTAAACCAAGAATCCTATCTCCGTTGAGGAAGGTAGAGCGACCAGGCCTTTCCTCTTCCGCCTGACACAGCCAGGGTGGAGGCATGCGGCCTGAGCACTGGTCAGGAGCTTCAGAAGTCCTCCCAAGAAATTTCCTTTTACTTAATTTAGCCAGAATTTGTTTCTGTTATTCGTAGTCCAAGGAAACTAACTAAGGTAAGGGCCTAGTTCTTGGGAAAAGGGGAACAGAGCTTGGAAGTGGGACATAAGCCCATAAGGTAAGATTGTTCAGAACTAGATTTTAACCATTTCCAGGCTATGCCAAGGCCCACAATGGGCATGAAGAAGGTGGTAGGAACCATTAGCTTCTTGGTTTAAATCCCATCTCCTAAGTATTTACAAATAATATATCTGACAAAGACTTAAACCCAGAATACACAAAGAATACTTTCAACTCAATAAAAAGACAAACAATAATTTTTTAAATGGGCAAAGCAGTTGAATATATATTTCACCAGAGAAAATGTATGATGGTAATGACAACATGCTCAATATCATTACTCATTAGAGAAACACAAATTAAAACCACAATCAGATACCACTTCACACCTATTAGAATGCCTACAACTGTTGGCAAGGATGTTGAGAAAATAGAATCCTCATGTACTGCACTCACTTTGGAAAATAGTTTGGCAGTTTTTTAAGAAGTTAAACATAAAACTTACCATACAGCCCAGCAATTCAACTTCTAGGTATTTACCCAAGAGAAATGAAAGCACAGGGTCACACAAAGACCTGCAGCCGAATGTTCATAGAAGCTTTATTTATAATAGGCAAAAAATGGAAACAATCCACATGTCCGTGAATAAATAAATGAAACGTGACCCACCCCTGCAATGGAATATCCAGCAATAAAAAAGGATGAACTGCTGATGCTGCAACGTGAATAAGCCTCAGAAACATATATTAAGTGAAAGAAGCTGCACATAAAAGGCCATGTGCCATATGATTCCACTTATATTAAATGCCCAGAAAAAGCAAGTCTATAGGCAAATAGCAGCTGATTTAAATGTGCTGGGTGGGAACAAGGATTGATTATAAATGAACATGAGAAATCCTTTCAGTGTGGGAACTGTTCTAAAAGTGGGTTTTTAAACCCCATAAATTTACTAAAAAACACTGAATAATACACTTAAAATGAGTTATTTATGGTGTATAAATTATATATTAATAGCTGTTTTTAAAAATCCTATCTTCTATTTCTGGGAAAAGGGCATTAGAGAAATAGCTGCTTCCTACCCACTGTAGCTGACATTAAATATTTGTCTCTAGTGTGTGTGATGGATACGTAAATTCCTAAAACACCAGATCTGGGAGGGCTCTTCCTGGCAGTATTAGTTAGAATTCTCTTTGCTTAAAGTGACAAAAATCCAACCCAAAATGGTTTAGTCAAAAGAGCAGCATCAATCTTCTCGCATAACTGACAAGTTCAGGAGCACCTTGTTTCAGGCACAGCTGCATCCAGGGACTCAAATGATGTCACCAGTACTTTCTCCAACCCCGTATCTTTTTCTTTAACTCAGTTCATCTTTTCTCCTTTGTTAACTTCTGTATCCTATCCCTGCGATGGCCCCAGGAAGTTCTCCCAATATAATAATCCCAAAGGAAAAAGAGCTCCTCTTTCCCAAAAGGTTCCACAGACATCCAAGTTTGATTCTTACTGACCCAACAAATCACATTTTTATCCCCATTCAATTGCTATCCTGGGACACATATTGGCTCCAATTACGTAGACTGAGGGTAATAAAAAAAGTGGTTCCAAAAATAAAAATGAAGGTATGATTTTAGAAGTGAACTGGATGCTTGATAGGAAAAAACAAGAGATATTCAATATAGAAACCATCCAGTTAGACCGTGAGACCAATAGAAAGTCAGAGATGCGCCTAAGGCAGCAGAAGGCACAGGGAAGCATGGGGGCCACCTGCTTCCCATTAGCCAAGAGACTCAGTATCCGAGGCGCAGGCAGTCTGGCGCCGTCCTCTTTCCTGTTACTCTTTCAAGATTAGTTGTATTCATTATATTTTTGTATTATATGCAGTTTTAGGAGGGAGCCTCTGTCTCACCCTCTCGCCGCCATCTTTAATCCTCTCCTCCCTTCCGCCTTTCAAAAATATCTCTGCGCTTTTTATGTTTGTTCATCTAGTTCTGGGAGGGAGGGAAGCGTTAACGGGAAAACAAAAGCTCTGAAGCGTAGAAACCAAAATGTTCAAAGTAGGTATCGGGACGGAACTAGGGTAGAAAAGTTTACGCTTACTTTATGCCCTTCCGTGTTCTTTGTTAGTTTGCCCGTTTGTCTTACAAGTGCACCTATTACTTTTATGATTGAAATAAAACAAAACTATTCGTATTTGGTAAAATAGTAATCAAAGCTACCCGGAAGACAGAAGGACCCACGACTGCCTAGCAGGAGCGCCCCGCCGCCCCGCCGCTCCGCGCCCCCTCGCAGTCTGCAGGCCCGCTGCGCGCTCTCCGCCCTGTGCCCGCCTCCCCCCCCCCCCCCCTCCCCGCCTCCCCGCCTCCCCGCCTCCCCGCCTCCCCGCCTCCCTGCACGAGCGAGCCCGGCGCCCCTCTAACCACGCCCGCCGTCCCAGGCCCCCACCCCGCCGGCTGCGCGGCGCCCGCCCCTCCGGTGCCTCCCTGCTCCGCCCCCCTCGCAGCCTGCAGGCCCGCTGTGCGCTCTTGGCCCTGCGCCCGCCTCCCCAGTCCCTCGCCGTCCCTGCCAAGGATGGAGTGGAGCCAAATACCTTGATGTAACTTGAGAGAGAAGAAATCCCGGGGCAAAATACCTCTAAAACCGAAATCAGTGAAAGGGAGAAATAAAGTTCAAAACCAGTTTATTGCTTACGAACCACAGTCCGGGGCATCTCTCTCCTGCTCTGCCAGAAGCAAGGGAGCCCTCCCCCTAACCTCTTAGGTCCAGATAAGCCCTCTGTCGCCCAGGTCATTACCCATTGAAACGGAATGAACCTTTCTCCACTCCTGAGGAATGCCTGTTCATATGCAGATGCACTAAAGCCGGCAAGATATTCTTGCTTGGAAATACAATTTACACACACTCGGGCCGCGGGGGTGGCCCAGGGCTGGGCTCCGGGCCAGAAGACAGGCACCCCGCGCAGGCGGCCTAGCTGCTGACGACAGTGCCAACCTCCTGGTGGTGCTGGCTTTCCCCGTGGGCTGCAGCCCGCGCTCCCGCCGCAACTTCCTCAGCTTCATCGCCAACCTGCTGGGGAGTGAGGGAAGCCCAGGGTGCTGGGGCCAGCAACACCTGAGCAGCCCTGGAAAGGGCTCCCTGAGCTCAGAGGTCTCCCTTGAGAGTTGTCTTACAAATGAGTTTCAGCCCCAGGTAAGTTCGCTATAGATTCACTGTGACCAAAGAAATTTACAGCAAAGGGTTCTTGGGGTGAAAAGGTTATACCCAACTTTATTTCCAGGTGGCAGATCAGTCACTAAAATCCCGTTCACTCAGAGTGTGTCTGTGTTGTCACTGCTGCTTCGGATGCAGCAAGCCAGTCTCTGCCTCTGGGCCCCTCTCACTGCCCAGCCGTCCTCTGGGCCTCTGTCCTCGGCACTGCCACCACTCCAGCCTCTGCTCTGCTCTCCTGCAGCCTTGCAGCCCTGCCACCCCCTACATGCAGAGCACTGGGTGGAACTCTTTATATTAACACAATAATGGCTTATTGGAGAAAAAGGAATAGAAAGTGTCTTTGAAGAAATAATTGCTGAAAACTTCCCCACGCTGGGGAAGGAAATAGTCTCACAGTCCACGGAAGCCCACAGATCTCCCAACACAAGGGACCCAAAGAAGACAACACCAAGACACATAATAATCAAGATGGCAAAGATCAAAGACAAGGACAGAGTATTAAAGGCAGCTAGAGAGAGAAAAAAGATCACCTACAAAGGAAAACCCATCAGAGTGTCATCAGACTTCTCAACAGAAACCTTACAGGCCAGAAGAGAATGGCATGATATATTTAACGTAATGAAACAGAAGGGCCTCGATCCAAGAATATTGTCTCCAGCACAATTATCATTTAAATATGACGGAGGGATTAAACAATTTCAAGACAAAAGAAAGTTGAGAGAGTTTGCCACCCATAAACCACCACTACAGGATATCTTAAATGGACTGCTCTAGAGGGAAATACCCCTAAGGCTAAAAAGATGTCACCAGAGAAAATAAAAGCATAGCAAAGAAAGCAGACCATCCAAATACCAACTAAAGGCAAAGAATAAAACACCTAATATATAAAGAAAGGAGGAGGAAGAATAGGAAGGGAGAGATAAAGAAACATCAGACGGCGTTCACAATAACTTAACAAGAAAGTTAAGTTAGATTCTTAGATAGTAAAGAAGCAACCCTTGAACCTTTGGTAACCACGAATCTAAAGCCTGCAATGGCAATAAGTACATATCTATCAATAATCACCCTAAATGTAAATGGACTGAATGCACCAATCAAAAGACACAGAGTAACAGAGTGGATAAAAAAGCAAGACCCATCTATATGCTGCTTACAAGAGACTCACCTTAAACCCAAAGATATACACAGACTAAAAGTGAAGGGATGGAAAAAAATATTTCAAGCAAACAACAAAGAGAAAAAAGCAGGTGTTGCAGTACTTGTATCAGATAAAATAGACTTCAAAATGAAGAAAGTAGCAAGAGATAAAGATGGACATTACATAATGATAAAGGGGTCAGTCCAACAAGAAGATATAACCATTATAAACATATATGCACCCAACACAGGAGCATCAGCATATGTGAAACAAATACTAACAGAAGTGAAGGAGGAAATAGACAGCAATGCAATAATTCTAGGAGACTTTAACACGCCACTCACTCCAAAGGATAGATCAACCAGGCAGAGGATAAGTAAAGACACAGAGGCACTGAACAACACACTAGAACAGATGGACCTAACAGATATCTGCAGAACTCTGCACCCAAAAGCAGCAGGATACACATTCTTCTCAAGTGCACATGGAACATTTTCCAGAATAGACCACATTCTAGGCCACAAAAATAACCTCAGTAAATTCAAAAATATTGAAATCTTACCAACCAACTTCTCAGATCACAAAGGTATAAAACTAGAAATAAATTTCAGAAAGAAATCAAAAAGGCTCACAAATACATGGAGACTTAACAACATTCTCCTAATGAATCAATGGGTTAATGACCAAATCAAAACAGAAATCAAATAATATATGGAGACTAATGACCACAACACAAAGCCACAACTTCTGTGGGACGCAGCGAAGGCAGTCTTAAGAGGAAAGTACATTGCAATCCAGGCCCATTTAAAGAAGGAAGAACATTCCCAAATGAACAGTCTAAGGACACAATTATTGAAATTGGAAAAAGAAGAACAAATGAGGCCCAAAGTTACCAGAAGGAGAGACATAATAAAGATCAGAGAAGAAATAAATAAAATTGAGAAGAATAAAACAATAGAAAAAATCAATGAAACCAAAAGCTGGTTCTTTGAAAAAATAAACAAAATAGATAAACCCCTAGCCAGACTCATTAAGAGAAAAAGAGAATCTACACACATAAACAGAATCACAAATGAGAAAGGAAAAATAACGACGGACCCCACAGAAATACAAAGAATTATAAGAGAATATTACGAGCATCTATATGCCAACAAGCTGCAAAACCTAGAAGAAATGGACAACTTCTTAGAAAAATACAGAATTCCAAGACTCACCAAGCAGGAAACACAAAAACTAAACAGACCAATCACCAGCAACGAAATGGAATCGGTAATCAAAAAACTACCCAAGAACAAAAGCCCTGGACCTGATGGATTCACCTCTGAATTCTACCAGACATATAGAGAAGAAATAACACCCATTCTCCTTAAAGTTTTCCAAAAAATAGAAGAGGAGGGAATACTTCCAGACTCTTTCTATGAAGCCAGCATCACTCTAATACCAAAACCGGGCAAAGACCTCACTAAAAAAGAAAATTACAGACCAATATCCCTGATGAATGTTGATGCAAAAATACTCAACAAAATATTAGCAAACCGAATTCAAAAATATATCAAGAGGATCATACACCATGATCAAGTGGGATTCATCCCAGGGATGCAAGGATGGTACAACATTCGAAAATCCATCAACATCATCCATCACATCAATAAAAAGAAGAACAAAAACCACATGATCATCTCCATAGATGCTGAAAAAGCATTTGACAAAATTCAGCATCCATTTTTGATTAAAACTCTCAACAGAATGGGTATAGATGGCAAGTACCTCAACATCATAAAGGC
>JAQQAC010015468.1:36795906-36823979 GCA_029783875.1 Phataginus tricuspis | reverse complement strand
TTCTCTTTTTCTCTTAATGAGTCTGGCTAGGGGTTTATCTATTTTGTTTATTTTTTCAAAGAACCAGCTTTTGGTTTCATTGATTTTTTCTATTGTTTTATTCTTCTCAATTTTATTTATTTCTTCTCTGATCTTTATTATGTCTCTCCTTCTGGTAACTTTGGGCCTCATTTGTTCTTCTTTTTCCAATTTCAATAATTGTGTCCTTAGACTGTTCATTTGGGAATGTTCTTCCTTCTTTAAATGGGCCTGGATTGCAATGTACTTTCCTCTTAAGACTGCCTTCGCTGCGTCCCACAGAAGTTGTGGCTTTATGTTGTTGTTGTCATTAGTCTCCATATATTCTTTGATTTCTGTTTTGATTTGGTCGTTAACCCATTGATTCATTAGGAGAATGTTGTTAAGTCTCTATGTATTTGTGAGCCTTTTTGATTTCTTTCTGAAATTTATTTCTAATTTTATATCTTTGTGATCTGAGAAGTTGGTTGGTAAGATTTCAATATTTTTGAATTTACTGAGGTTATTTTTGTGGCCTAGAATGTGGTCTATTCTGGAAAATGTTCCATGTGCACTTGAGAAGAATGTGTATCCTGCTGCTTTTGGGTGCAGAGTTCTGTAGATATCTGTTAGGTCCATCTGTTCTAGTGTGTTGTTCAGTGCCTCTGTGTCTTTACTTATCCTCTGCCTGGTTGATCTATCCTTTGGAGTGAGTGGCGTGTTAAAGTCTCCTAGAATTATTGCATTGCTGTCTATTTCCTCCTTTAATTCTGTTTGTATTTGTTTCACATATGCTGGTGCTCCTGTGTTGGGTGCATATATATTTATAATGGTTATATTTTCTTGTTGGACTGACCCCTTTATCATTATTTAATGTCCGTCTTTATCTCTTGCTACTTTCTTCGTTTTGAAGTCTATTTTATCTGATACAAGTACTGCAACACCTGCTTTTTTCTCTTTCTTGTTTGCTTGAAATATTTTTTTCCATCCCTTCACTTTTAGTCTGTGTATATCTTTGGGTTTGAGGTGAGTCTCTTGTAAGCAGCATATAGATGGGTCTTGTTTTTTTATCCACTCTGTTACTCTGTGTCTTTTGATTGGTGCATTCAGTCCATTTACATTTAGGGTGATTATTGATAGATATGTACTTATTGCCATTGCTGGCTTTAGATTCGTGGTTACCAAAGGTTCAAGGGTTGCTTCTTTACTATCTAAGAATCTAACTTAACTTTCTTGTTAAGTTATTGTGTGCGCCGTCTGATGTTTCTTTATCTCTCTTGAGGGCTTATTTTAAGGCAGACACTGTTCTAAGAACCTTACATGAATTATTTCCAAGAACTTGATGCACAGAGAGTCTTGACAATCCTGTGGTCTAGGTAAAAGTGTGCCATTTTACACTGAAGAAACTGAGGCACACAGAGGTTAAGTTGCCTAGGACAAACAGCTAGCCAACTGATAGTGGTCATTTGAATCCAAGCCACCTGAATCCAGACAGAGCCTCTGCTCCTGGCACTAAAGCAGTGCCGACTAAAGGAACAGTAGTGGGGACTGAATTGGTTAAGAATAAAAACACCGAATGACCACATGAAGTTATAGGATGTACTCAAAGTTGGAAGAGGAAGTCCAGCGCAACACAATTCTATCCCACATGTGGATGTCGGGTGACTTATGTGTGTAACATATCTATGTTCTGGGAGGTGTTGAAGATGTATGCTTTCATACATGAAGGAATACCACTAATATCATAGATGTTTAGCTGTCTCCCCAGGAGGGAAGATTTTTCCCCACTGCAGGAAGGCTGCACGGAGTGGCACAATGCCTTGGAGGATGAGCTGGCCAGTATGCAGACAGCCCCCCCAGCCCCCAGTCACTGGCTATCGCAACAGCTAACATTCTTCCTCATTTTTGGCACCACGCTGTACCAGGCTGAGCGCGTGAAGCTGCCTCAACCTTCTCTCTTACCAGCCCCTGCTGTTTCCCTCTGGGTGACTCACAGGATTCAGAAGGGCATGACCAGGGATACCGTCTGCAAGATGGCCCTAGTGTGGGTGTAGCATCGCCCCTCTATGGACTTGCCACCATCAGCTGGGAGTACGTGGCCAAAAGAAGCACCCTGCCTTGCAAGCAGTGCTGTGTGGAGTTCTTCTATAATGGGTACTTCCTGATGATGGCGTCCATCCTCTAATTCTTCACCCCCTTTATCAGTCACTCACTTCAACTTGAGCATCTATATCAACCTTCAGAAGTGCTCCTCTCTGAGGCGTGACAACCACTGCCCCAAGCCAAGACAACTTGGAGATGAACTCCAGGAGAGGAAAAAAAGAACACATAGTATTTTATAAAAAATTATAATTTATAAAAAAAGAACACATAGCTGAGAGGAGAAGCAGGAAGAGAGACTAGGATCTTCCCCCAGGCACAAGGGTCTCTTCATGGATGTCCCTGGGACCAAGATTTACCACTTCTTGCAGGTGGATGTCCAAAGAAGCTCTCTGAGGCAGAACCACTACGGGGGCCAGTGGAACTGACACAGTGCCCAGAGGTGACCAGGCCTCGCCAGCGCCAAGGCCTGCTGCCTGAGGCTCTCTCAGGATTAAGCGACTGGCCAAGTCGCTGGCCATCACCCTGTGTGTTTGGCCTGCGCTGGGTGCCTTACACTTGGCTCGTGATCATCTGAGCTGCCTGCCATGAGACTGGCATCCAGCATTCTATGAGACGTCTTTCTGTCTCTTCTGGCTGGTTTCAGCCATTAACCCTGTTCTGTACCTGCGCTGCCCCCTGAGTTTCAGAAAATTGTTCATCAAACTACTGTGTCCTGAAAATCGACGATCCACCCTTACACGTACACAGGACAGAGATGCCTCCTGTACCAAATTGCCTAAAGTGCTTGTACTTTGCAATGGAAAGATGGTCAAGAACACTTCCAGAGGCCACTGCCACCAACTTCTTAATCTTTGCCACAGGGAAATGTAGGAACCATCTAAGAAACAATTGAAACAAAGTACTGCAAGCATTATTAAAATGTTGTCTCTGGAATTGCTGTCTAGGGCTTTATTACTCAAATTGTGGTCCCTAGACCAGCAGCCTGAGGGTTACCAGGGTTTATGAGAAATGTGAAATCTCTGGCCCCACCCCAGACCTACTGAATTCCAGAAGCTGCATTTTAACAAGATCCCCAGGTGACTTGTAGGTTTAATAAAACTTGGGAATCATTGGTCCAGGGGGTGTGTAGGAAGGTAAAAATAGTTGACAAAAATGGTTTGGTGATAACCATATTTCCTTGGTTACATCCTACTGAAGGGTTAAAATCATTGTGGCTCAAGGTAATTTTACCAAATTTGCACACACTATCCTGTCAATCGATTTTGTTCTTTGACTACGCTCACCAGTTTAAATAGATTTTAACCCTTTGGAGTTTCATAAGTATTCCATTGCATTGGTGTATATAATTAAAGACAACACAAGCTTGAAAAAAATGGCAGAACCTGTTACAAAACATAGCAAATTTTACATTTACAAAATACGTACAAATGTGTGCCTTTCAAATGTAAGAGATTATACCTAATAGTCATGAAGCCATTCTTGGTATTTGCCTTTAGCTCTCCCTATGAGTAAGAATAGATTTAAATCACAGCCTAAGATTTTACTTAGCCATAGGAAGACATTTCTCAACTAAAGCTAAACAATGGAGTAAGTGGTAAAATACCCAGTCCACCCAGTTTCACTGGCAGACTGCAGGGTGGCCTAGAGGAGTAAATGGCAATGTGAGGTCTATCCCAGCCCACTTCCACGTGACTTAGATTGACTGACCAGAAGCCAGATAACTGGTCTTCAATCAAACCTAGGGCTGGTCACTCAAGTATATAGCAAATCAGTAGATATTGGCAAGCTGACTCAGCGTCTGCTGTCCATCTCCAGGGCATCCCCACAGGGCCAAACCTAGTAAACAGGAGGCCTCTTCTTCAGAAATTTCCTCACCCAGCACCTTTCTTTAATATGTAGTCTGGAATTCCCATTATCAAGGACAATTCTGTTGCAAAGTCCTTTCAACTCCATTTACTTGAACTTTTTTCCTTGGATTTTCATGAGTAAATGTAATGGGAGAGCCCTCTGAAATCTAGACTTTGTATTTAAATCCCCTCTTAGTACCTGTGGCAGTACATTCATTCCTTGTGGTCTGTTCTATTGCCTAATGTCTCTGAGCACCGCACATGGACTGTACTACAACCATTCATCATTCTTCCGAGTACCCGGTCAAGTCAAACACCACCCTTTCTTAGCTGCACTGATACAGTTATGACAAACTGCAACCTAGCCAGGGCTTGTATTGGCCAGGATGGTGTGACCTGAGGGCTCCCAACATCATGGTTAGAGGACCAGTCAGAAACATGAATTCCAGGGCAAAGCAGCGATCGCCTGGACTCAAAGAATCTCGGATGGCCTCAGTGGAGACAGGAAAGCGAGGGCAGGAATGTGCTGACACAGCAAGCATCTCAGTGAGAAAGGGTCATCCTCTTTTACCACTTTCCTAGATGTGGCCTATGAGCATCCCCTGGTCTTGAAATTCAGTGCCATTCAAGATGAGGCCTGCCCCTAAGCTCAGTGCTTCCGTGCATCCATGAAGGGTTTTCTCCCTCCAACTTAAGAATCAGTAGCACTTTTAGAAAATACAGAAAAAATTACTAGAAAAAAGGAGTCAAGGGGAGCAGACATACAAAACACAAACCCTAATTTTGTATTAGACTCAATGGACATAAAATTACCAAATTGGTATAAAAGCTTATAAATGGTTGGTCCATTTTGTCTGTATTTATCTCATTTAGATAGACAAGAGTTAAATTTGCTTCAGTTCACAGAATTTCGACAGCTTTGGTATTGCAGGTCAAGGATAAACAGGCAAGGGGACTTTAAGTCCCACGAGAACTCATACAATCCTCTCCTGTCTCCCTAACCCCCAACCTCCCTCCCCCCGCCAAATACCTGCCTGTGCTCTCCTATCCTCTTCATATTCCGTAACTACTAGACTGTTTTCATACTAGAACAAAATTCTCAAAGCTAGGGTATCTTGTTCACCTTTAAATCTGGTGCCATGTCTGGCAATGGTAGGTGTTAAGTTTTTATTCAATAAAGGAATCTGTAAATTCAGATTAGCAGATTTTGATTTCTTTAAATCCAGTCTCCTTACCTCAACCAAAAAAAAAAATGAAATACTCTGTACCCTGTACTGACATTATTTTACCTCTGACCCATCCTCTTTCGAGCTCAAACAAGAATTCTCCTGGAGTCATGTCTTTACTTTTCCAGCTCAGACAAGAATTCTCCTTGAGTCATGTCTTTACATTTCACAGAATATGAGAAGACATGTCAACCTCCACTCCATGATCAGGTTTATACACAGCAAAGTAACATCTGCAAAGTACAGGAGGGGTTTGCTGGACTCACAGGTTCAATAGGAAGGCTTAGCATGCTTGATAAATTTTAATGGTTCCAATGTTTATTCTTATAAAACCTGATGTCATAGTTTGTTGGGGTTGCTATAACAAAATACCATAGGTCGGGTAGCTTACAAACAATAGAAATTTATCTTCACAGTTCTGGAAGCTGGGTCCAAGATCAAGTCACCAGAATGGTCGAGTGAGTGTCCTTTTCTAGGATGCAGACTGCCCGTCTGTGTCCTCACATGACTGAAGGAGACCAGCTAGCTGTGGGCCTCTTTTATAAAGGTACTAATCCCATTCATGAAGAGCCCACCCTCCTGACCTAAGCACCCACGAAGGCCCCACCTCCTCGCACCATCATCTTTGGGGGTTAGGATTTCAACATATGAAGTTTGGGGGGGACACAATAACCTAACACCTAGTAAGTGTTAGACATCTCTTATCAATGGGAGCGGCAGACGATGAGCTATGTGATGGTCATTTGAAAATGTCCAAGAATAAAGAAAAAAACCACTCTCTTCAGGAAGTGCAGCTTAATTCCTCCTGTCCTTGAATATGGGCTAGACTTAGTGACTCCCTCCTAACAAACAGAATGAGGCAAAAATGAGAGTGTGTCACCTCTAAGATTAGGTCATAAAAAGGCATCATGGTTTCTTTCTTGTTCTCTCTCAGGTCACTCATTCTGGTAAGTCAAATGCTACTCAAACGGCCCGTAAGAAGGCCAAGGAGAGGAACAGACCGGCGTCTGCATAATGGCTGTGTGAGTAACCATGGAAGCCAGCCCTGATTAAAACTTCTGATGACAGGAGCCCCCATCAAAATCTTGATTGCAACCTCAAGAGGCACTGAGCCAGAATCTCCAGCTAAGCTGCTTTCATATTCTTGACCCAAAGACAAACATTTGCTGTTTCATGACTCAAAGTTTTGTGATAATTTGTTACCCAACAGATAACAGGTGGTGAGCCTTTGGGAGTTTGTGTGGAGGTGTCCCGCACAGGGAAGCAGGGAAGGCTGAGTAAACAGACTGGTATAAAGGAAGGAGCAGGCAGTGCCTTGCTCCGTGAGTGCTTATGATGAGAGGGGAACAGGGGCTGTGAACATGACAGTGCCCATTAACGCTGGTACTCCATTAGCTCCTTTTATTATCAACATGGTGTAAAAGGGAAAAAGGTCTAAAATTGTTAATGGCAACTTTATTGTTTCACTGGTGCAAAAAAAAAAAAAAAATCATGGTAATTGTATGATGCATTTCCCCTTAAATTTACAATAATGAAGGTTATACATAAATTACATAGATCACAAATTTTCTATTTTATAGAACAAAATTATTTTGATAAATATGACAAGTTCTTAATGGATGGCTGAGTACAAATATGCAAAATATAGCTTTTAGTTTTCACCATGATGCTTTAAAATGATCAAACATGCATTAACATATTCTAGTCTTATGGAAAATATTACACATGGTCATATCTTGCATTTAGGGAAAAGCCTAAGCTGAATTTCACATACAGTATTCCTTTCCTCTAAATTAGTATCAAATTGGACTAGAGAACAAAGAGACAGACACTTTTGGGTTAGTACTTGTGAGAAACTACGGAAATTATACAATCAACAAAATAGAAAAAAAGGAAGGAGAGCTCCATTAATAGCCGAGATGAGTGGTTTGGTTTCTTTTTGTTTTTTTTAACAGATCACAGGAATTTTAAACAGCAGATCAATCATGCTACTTGGGGTGATCACACAGACCTGAACACTTATGAATGAATAACTTTATTAAGGTCCTGAAGGTGAGTGTCTGGAGGTGCTGGGTAAAACACATCACAGGTAAGAAACAGGAAACCTACCTCAGCATTTCTGAAAGGCACAATCTATGGAAGGGAAACCTAGCACAATAAAACCCTTACTGGATGTACATGGAAAGGAGTACAGGGAGCCTGTTTCCTTTTTAAAGGATGAGACCTTCATAAATTGGCCCCTCAGATTCTGGTGACTCCCGCCTTAAACGCAAATGCTCCAGCGTGTTATGAAAATGTTTGTTAATCTGCTCTGTTTCTTCACTGGACTCAAGATTTGGGAGGTCTTCTCGAATCTTTTGGATAAGCTGGTTCAAAACCTGAATCGTGACCTACAAAAAAATATGTACAATTTCACAATCAAGCATCTACCACACAAAAAAAGATAAATGTTTTGAAAAGCTTATGTTATTTTCATCAATCACCAGACTAATTACGAAAAAACAGAGATGAGAACATGATGCCTAGTTTAACAATTATTGGTATTCGTCAAAAACAAAACAAAAACAAAAAAATATAGAGAATCACCAACTACTAAAAGAGCAAAAGCAAAATTTTATTTAACCTACAAATCTTGACACACTAATACTGCTAAAAGGCTAATCCACTTAGGAATTATTATAAAATTGTACATGACAAATCAAATATATTTGTAAATTATCTTGTATTTTTTCAGTGACTTTTAAAATTATATTCTTAAGCAAGAGATGAAAATTTTCTTGCACATAATGTGCTCTTCTATCAGAGAAATTCATCTGCAGACAGAAAAGGATTTTGGACAATCAAAGAGACCAGCACAGTAGGTGAATTCTGCAAGCTCTGACCCTTGTAAACAAAAAAAGTATCAAAATGATAAACTTTTGTATGTATCAGATCTCCTAAGAGCAGGAAGGGAAAATATTGTTAGTTCACTAACAACACTATTAGTTTACTTACAGCATCATTTTCCTTTTCATAAAAATAGATGTATCTGTTCAGAATTTCTATAAAAAGCTGCACTTGTAGAGAGGGGTCCATGCACTGATTTGCTATTTTTAGAGCCTTCTTTAGGCATTCCATTACCCTCTTGCCCCCATGAAGCTAGAATAAAAGGGAAGTGGGGGAGCATTAAAGAGATTAGTGAATCACAAATGTCCCGTTTCACACAAAGAAATAAATACAACACACCGTAGCTTTTTCATGTTTTAAAGGGATGCAACAAATTTAAATCCTCTTCATTTTTCTAAAGTACACAATTATATTTTAAAGCATTAAATGTAATTTTAAATATCTGTTTTGTATATTTGTGTATGTTTATATACATTATGTATTTTTTTTAAAGGAAATGCTATTAACTTGCTTTGCTACAATAGCCCCAAGGCGGAAGCTTTCACCACAGTATGTAACTCTCTATACATTTATTTCATTTAACAAAACAAAGCAATTTTGTCAGATTTTCCATCACTTCAAATGTTTCACCTTTAGGGCACAAGACCATGGCAGGTACTCTGTGCTAATCCCTCTCCTAGAACATGACCAGAAATGAATGACCCTCTTCTTACCTCCTCCCCGTTTTTGTCTGTGTTTCTGCCAGACCAGAAAAGATGTGCACAGGTGCTCACAGCTCGGCCCTGATCAGGTTTCTTCAGAAGTTTGGATGCGGCAAGTGCACACTGAGTCCTCAAGGGTTCATGATTCTCTTCACTGAAGCACTTCATCCTCTCAAAAGTACCAATGATCAAGGTGATGGCAGCCAGCTGTGCTTTGGAATCACTGATTTCATCTTCATACAGAGAAAATGCCTGGTGGACAAAGAAGGCATGGACTGACCATCTGGAGCATTTTCCAAAGTTACTTCCCACAAAACCTCATCCTGTGAGATGTTCTGCAGTCCCTTTAGATCAGAATGCCCTCTCTTGGCGAGGCACAAGACACAGATGATAGGGTAAAGGTGCTGATATTTGCAACAAAAAAACTTGTTTTAACTTGTTTAATCCCAAACTGAATTAATAATTTTCCCATGATACAATTTTACCATGATCCACTTAGAAATCTTAAATCTCAGCACCCAGTCACTGATCAATTTTCCTGCTCCAAACCAATAATATGACTATAATACTAAGAAATTCCAAGATGGTGGGAAAGGGGTAGTTACAAATTCAATGAAGAGTAAATCCACATGAACCACCACCGTAACTACAGACGGGTGACTAAACATAGCAAACTTGATTAACACAGAAAAGTGAACAGATCATCACCTGGGACATAAATTCATAGGCTACTGTCTCATGATTTTCAAAACCAATTTCTCCAGCAGCTAATGCCCCTTGAAGAAAAAGTCTTAAGGGTAATTCTGCCAGCTCTGCTTTGATCAAAGCACTGATAGTCTGGTGAGCAAATGAAAAAATCTTCTGGCATTTTTTTTCCCATTTGTCATCCTAAAATAAGAAAAAAAATAGTTCAAATTACCTTAAGTTCATGATTATGTAAAACTTCTATAGAACAATCAGCAGTAAAGTTGAGCTCAGAGGTCTCCTTACCTTCCTTCTCTGTCTCATTTATGGAGAACTCAAATCAAGCAAGGATGTCTTCTTAAAACATCCATTTGAGGTTTTTGGCTTTGCAAATTTTATGCATTTGGTATTTGTTTTTTCTCATCAGAAAAGTGACACATTCCCCAATTTGACAAAATCAGGAAATAGACAAAAGAATTTAAAAAATGAAGATCATCCCTAGATCTAACACCCAGCAATAATTACTGGTTACATTCTAATGTTAATGTCTTCCCTTTTTTACTATGCAAATGTCATGTAACTGAGATCTTTGTGTAGTTTTGTTTTCTACTTTACAGCAGCTCAATAGAAAGAGTTAGACTGACTCATGCTACATACAGTATGTATCAAACTTTTTATACTTACTTTGTCAACAATTTTCTTCATGACACGAAACATTATTTGAAATAATTTTAATGATTAGAAAATACTCCACAAATAGGATGTAGTAATGTAATTTACTTAATTATTCCCTTTTGGAAACAATCTGTAATACCATAATGAATGGTCTGTATACTCAAAGCTTTACTGAACTGTTGATCATTTCCTTAGTGTACATTCTTAGAATTACTGGATCTTTTATGGCTCTTGTTACATATTGCCAGTTTTTTAGAAAGATTATAGTAATTCACATTCCCACCATTACTGGATGAGAATGAATTCTCATCACACCAATGCCAAACCTTATTTTTTTCTCTTTACCAGTTTGATACCTAAAACGGTTCAGTTCTAATTATTAGTGAAATTAAGAATTTTATCCATGTTTGACCATTGAAATTTCTTGTTAAAGCAATCAGCTTTTTTCATTTTTAAAGAGGGTAACAGTCAAAGACTTGTTACAAGTACTAAATGCAATAGTCCAAGTACACAGTCCTTGACACAGTGTATGGCACATAGTAAGGAAATGCTAATTGCTATTTTTATTGTTATATTATTCAAATCTATACATAAAATGCTGGAAAAGGGACTGATTGGAAGGCTGGTCTAATAAAAACTGGCCCAAAGCTGCTAAGTCATGCTGGTAGGTCTCTTGAATAAATGTTGTTTCGCCACTATTGGAAAATTAAGTTCATAAAGTTTGTTCCTTAATGTTACCTCACTGTCCAATGTTAGGTACATTAGATTGAGGTATTTTCTACAAAACTGTACCACTGGTGACCTAAGCCATTCTGTTTGCAAAAGGAATAAGTACATAAAAAATGCACACAACTAATAAAATTATTCATTTACAGGCTTTTGGAGAGAAGTGATTTCACCACTGCTGAGCTCTTTCATTGGGCAAAGCTAAGCTGAGTTAGATCTTACCTGTTATATACTTGCAACCTCTGCATGAGATTCCTGCATCACTTCACAATTGCTACTTTAAAGACTCTAAGAAAATAAATAATTCTTGGAAAACAAGAGCAATTTTGTAGTAATAGTATCAATATCTCACAAATGATCTTTAAATACAGAAACAACTTCTGGCATAAATTAAACTGTTTTAATCTTTCATTTCTAAGTGTTCTTATGTGATTCTCTCAGCTAGTATGTAACCTATCAACATCACTCACTGTTAGGAACACTTAACACAAGTAAATAATGAACTGAGTTACAGAAACTAGGATTTTATTATACCATTGTCTGTTGTTATGTATGTTTGAAATTTTCTATAGTAAAAACCTAACATACACACACAGAGGGAGGAAAAAGGAAAGAAAGTAGTGATATACTTAAAAATAAACCCACCACTTTTAAATTCTCTTTGTAGCGAAAAGCCAGCTGGTAAGCTGCAAATACCAAAGGTGGCAGTGTAAAGCGAATCCGCTGATTTCCACCGGCTCCAAAATGTTTCCGGGCTGTGTTTAAAATCTGACCCAAAAAAATACCCCCCCGAAAAAACATTAATCTTTCTTGCACTGTGATAAATCATTTATAAAACTAAATGGGGGCTCTAATCATCATCGTTGCTATCATATTTTGAATACCTACAATTACTAAGCTTTATGGTAGGCATTTTATATTTCTTATCTCATCAAGTCATCACAACACTAGGGACAGATACTAACCCCATTTGCCCTGAGGCTGAGAGGTTGTATAATTTGCCCACAGTTACAGAGCTAATTAGGGTAAGAGGCAAATTTAAATATATTTTCATATACACACGTACAAACTATACTATGTTGATAAACAGCACAGGCTCTGAAGACAGACATATTTAAAAGTAGACTCTTACACCACCTGCATGATCCTGAGGAAATTATATACCTTCTCTTAGCTGTAAAATTTTCACCTAAAAAACAGGGTAGTACATTTGCAACAACATGGATGGAGCTGGAGGATATTAAGCTCAGTGAAATAAACGAGGCAGAGAAAGACAAGTGCCAAATGATTTCCCTCATTCGTGGAGCTTAACAACCAAGCAAAACTGAAGGAACAAAACAGCAACAGACTCACAGACTCCAAGAAGGGACTAGCAGTTACCAAAGGGAAAGGGTGTGGGAGGGCGGGAGACGGGAATTGAGGGGCATTATGTTTAGTAGCATGGTGTGGGGGGTCACTGGGAAAACAGTGTAGCACAGAGAAGGCAAACAGTGAATCTGTGGCATCTTACTACACTGAAGGACAGCGACTGCATTGGAGTATGGGTGGGGACTTTATAATATGGGTAAATGTATAACCACATTGTTTTTTCATGTGAAACCTTCATAAGAGTGTATATCAATAATACCTTAATAAAAATTTTAAAAAAAGAAAAGAAAAAGAAAGAAAAAGCCAGGACTCAACCTCAAATAAAGGAGTTCCTCATTATAGCAGCCTAACATTTAGCCTCAGGATCCAAAAATAGTTAAACTACTTTGTCCAAACAATTAAACAGTCATCTGTGCTATCTTTCATTAAAATAAATTTATTTAAGAAGCGTTTGCTAAATTAGGAGTCATGAATACTTCTACTCAGGAAACATGTTTTATTCATGTCGTAAAGATTTATTGAAAACTAATGATAAAGAAAGGGAGAACCTCATCTGATTGTTCTTCACCAGGAAAGAGGAGTTAAGAAAAAGGCAATTTAGATTTTAAATTCTTTTTTCATACATCTGCAATAAGGCAAACAAATACAACCTATATTTGCAAACCCTGGAACATACATAAATACAATTAGATATAAGAATTGTTGCTTATTTTTAATTTAAATTGTATTGTAAACTGGATGCTTCTAAAACCAACACACAGTATAAAAAATGAACATGGAATAATTACTGGACAGAGAAGATAGGCTTTTCTGCAATTTTTAGGACAACTTCAAAAGAAACTAGAGCAACCAATTTTTTCCTCGTAAGTTCTAGAAATTTATAAACAATTATGCTTTTACACATAAAACAAAAGGCCACTGATGCCACTTAATCTCTTATTCAGTTGCAATTCTTTCAAAACCTAGACCACAAGCTGCATTAGACCATCTGAGATACATCTATATGTGATTTCACTGGAAGCTGTTGAAGAGGTATAATAACTGAGTTAACTCATACCAAGTACTGCTGATCAGGGTCCTCAGACCGCAAAAGATGAATGAATCTGCCCACAAGGCTCTGTTCATCAGCAAAGTCTTCTGGATCAGGGTCTTCTATAGGCTGATCTGGCTGATCCTGAATCAACGTGGATACCAAATTCATTATGGAATCCACCTGCAACATGAGAAATAGAAACCCACTGGGGTGGAACTACCAGCATATAAAGTCACTATCACAAGTGTTTCAAGTTGTGTAAAGTTACAATATAGTATTAACAATATAATCCTTTTTTGTAAGAAAGCATATGCATGTTCATATACATACAGATAAAAACCTGAAGAGAGATGCACCAAATGCTAATTAACAATGATTATTATCTTTCTGGTGGGATAACAGTTGTTTTATGAATTCTTTATATATCTCCAATTTATAATTTATATAATGAATATGCTACTTGTAACCTTTTTGGTATTAAATTACCCTCCCCTCCTATCTCATGTGTCTGTCTTCAGGTCTAAAATAATATCTACATTGTCTCTGTTTTCCTAATATAGCATGTTGGTATTCTCTTACCTGGTCTTGAGAGACAATTTCTGTGTTATAATCCAGAACATTACTAAGCACATAACAACTCATGCTTTTTCTGGACTCATAGTCAAAGTACTCAAACAGTGGGTGAAAATGTTTTAATTTCAAGACTGTTAAAATATTGTTGTAAGTGTCAACAGGTATCTTCAAAAGTCTGGTGAGCTCCTTTGAAACTGCACTACTGGTTGCAATACTACAAAAAGAAAAACAGCTCTTTAATGGATAAAATTAACTTTCTATATATACAAAATAGCACTTGTTTCATAAAAATTTGTAAATTTTCATTTATACATTAAAGGAAATGGCTCAAGTGAATCATATCACCCAAAATACTCCAATGACCTTTCAAGAGGATAAAGATGCCTATATAAACACAAATATTTATTCATCTGTTGGTGTTTTATTGATACAGAATAAGATAGAATAGTCTCCAACTCATGAACAGCTTATGTAGCTGGAGTTAAAATGACAGCCTAGACTTTGACATTTCTAAGAAAGTATTTTAAGTATTTTAGGGCTTCTCTGTATTTTCAAGATGAAAATAAGGAGGAAGAAAAATCTATGCAAAACTAACAATTCAGCAGAACAGAAAAATAAACTATTTCTTCCGTATCAAATGTCAGTGATTAAGGAAAACTAGGCTGAATTTAAGGTATAGGTCACAGGAGCTTTCTATGGAGATTATGGCATATCTGGGCATTTTTAAGACCTTTCTAAGTTGGGATTTCAAATTTTTGTCTAATTTTACCTTAAAATTCACTTGGCAGGGGGAGATATAGATACACCATTTAATTTTGTCTCCCATTTATCATTCAAGATCTAGAATGTTTTTCAGTTCACAAAAAATGGGAGTGACCAAAAGAAAAAAAGGGGAATAAAAAAGAGGTAAAAGAAAAAGAAGAAATCTTCATGATGCAGCTAAACCAATGGAAGAAGATGGAACAGAGGAAGTTTATTTGAGGTGAAATTATAAATAATATAGGGTAAGTGGGCGCCTGGCTTGATCCATTCTTGTTCAGACGAAGAGCAGGATGGGACAGGAAATGACTGCTGGAAAAAGGAAAATGGGATCAGAATTGCCCAAAGTTGCTAGCAGAGGATGCCGCAGGACCTATGCAGGCAAAATGTACTTTCCTTAATGGTATCAAAATTAAAGCTCCAAATAGAAAAATGTTTTAAACCAATTTAATTTCCATACCTTAAATACACATATGCTCCTAATTTTTCACAACTTATTCATCTGTAGGAAACCATTCTTATGGAAATACTGCTTAACATAGTTTCCTTAACAGTTTAAAAACTAAATCATTCATACATATAAAAGGATCTCAATTGGAGATACTGGTCCCTGAAGACTTGCTTATGGTCCACGAAGGTCACTACTTGATCAATTTACACAACCAATTAATTGCTTGCCACTTTCTGCCCTGATTAGCACCAAACATGTCAGTGTTAACAAATGTTTAAAACAAGGGAAATGCTAACATTTCAAAAAGCAATTAAGTAAACAAATCTGGGACCAAAAAAGGGCTTTATGAGTATTTTTACAAAAATGTTATCTTTGACTTACTGTTCAAGGTTGAGTTTATTAAATATCTCCACTGTTGTTTCCAGAACTTTATCAACATAGTCCACACGATCAGGGTAACACTTCATAGCAAGATTAATGAGAGAGACTTGTAAAGACACAACATCCTCTGAAGGCATGTCTTGTCTAGACTGGAATGTTTAGGAAACCACAGAATTTATTTTAAACAATTACAAAAGGATCTACCAGCTGAGAAGTTTTAAAGATTTGAGAACTTAAGAGAAAAGCCATACAACCTGTATTACTGTAGCCACCTGCTGTGAAAATATGTCAAAAAGTTTAATGTCTGCTGGGATTCCAGGTCCATCTTCACGGTGAGCAAATAAAGCTAATCTGAAAAAAAAATTTTATTTAAAAAAATAGAGGGACCTGGGTAGTAAGCATGGATAACATTTTTTTCTTTGTATTTTTCTGTATTTTCTGTAAGTGTATTTCTTCTAGAATATTAAAAAGGGTTTTAAAAAAGACAGAATAGAGCTGATCATTCCTTCAATTCATTTTCACCTGAAAAGCTTTGCCAATAATGCCTTTTTCACTGCATTCTTTATACCATTCATAAATATTTTCAACAGGCTGATTTTTGCCAAATTCCTTGAAGCTTAATTAAGTAGGTATGGACAGAAATACATTGAAGTGAAAAATGTATTCAACACCTATGATTTTAAAAAACAGTCTTTAAAAGATAAATTATGAGCTTCCATTAAGAGTATGCCCAATTAACATATAATTCTTGCTGCCCAGAACTGATCTGATAATTTGGAGAAATCTGCTATATAAATTTTGTCTTTTAAACCTAATAACTTAGATATTAAAATATAACAAGTTATTTTCTGATTTTATTGTATTTTGTTATGATTTTTATTTTATAGAAATAAATCTTCACTTGGGTTTGATTTCATAGGTTAATGATTCGTATGCACACGAGCAGGAGATATATTACATGTTAGTGCTCGCCATGGCTGCCAAGCAGGCATGCACTAAAGCCATTACCAAAGGCCAAGTTTTATACTTTTAACCAAGACCAATGGCTAAAAAGGTAAAACTTAAACCTAAAGGAGATTTACTAAACATACTTACAACCTGAAAATTCTGTAAAAAGATGTGATGACAGGGTCATTACTTGAACATTCTTAATCACCTCTATCTTATGGCTACTTGATAAAGAAGACTCCAAATCAAATCAGTTCTCACTGAAGGAAAACTTTCATTACGGTAAAAAACTATTTTTTTTAAGTTGTTCTTCATGATCTTTAGATTTATAAGATTTAAAATGTGGATCTGTATAACACTGTTCTTAAGTGCCAATTAAATGCAGAGATTTAAAAATATTCATGCCGCCTACCCTATTAAAATCTAAAAGTCTTTCATGCCTAAGTTAGGCTAGCATGTAATAGATACACTTACAGAATTAAACTGTTTATAGTGTAATCACATTAAAAATCATTAATATAATAAAGATGTAACAGAAGCAAATAATTCACAAAAATGTTTTAAATTCATTATTCCCAAGTCAGAACACAAAGCTGAAAGCTCTTACCTATCAATTAAAGCAATGATTATATTTTTCACATTTACATTTTGGTGCAACTCTGCACAGGCTCGAAGAAAAGGATTCAAAGTTTGAAGGTGGAATTCATCAGGGAAAACCTGAAAATAAAATAATGATTGACTGGTATAAATAAAAGTATTATGTTCTAGACTTAGTTATGGTATTTAAAGTTCCTATTTGTGGCAACATTTTAATCTTACACAACTAAATGCAAATACATTACTTTTGAGCCTCTCTAAACATAAACCTAGATAGAAATAGTCCACTAACCAAAGCACACCTACAATTAAAATAAAACTAATGAGACCTGGAAAACTTGGAGGTTCCTCTTTCCTACATTTTGGGGGAAAACACATCAATACAAAAACAAGTAATTGGTAGGAGAAAGGAATTCTTTATTCAGGGTAGTTTATTTTCTATTCTATCAAGATTTTTTCCCCAAACAATGTAAAGTTAAAGACAAAATGATTTTCCTGAACGCATCTCCTTGGGCAAGGGAAACAAAATAAAAAATGAACAAGTGGGACTACATCATTCTAAAAAGCTTCTGTGCAGCAAAGGACACCATCAGTAGAACAAAAAGACATCCTACCGTATGGGAGAATGTATTTGTAAACGGCATATCCGACAAGGGGTTAACACCCAAAATATATAAAGATCTCACATGCCTCAATACCTAAAAAGCAAATAACCCTATTAAAAAGTGAGCGGAGGATATGAACAGACACTTCTCCAAAGAAGAAATTCAGATGGCCAACAAGGCACATAAAAAGATGTGCCACATTGCTAATTATCAGGGAAATGCAGATTAAAACCACAATGAGATATCACCTCACACCAGTTAGGATGGCCAATATAGAAAAGATTAGGAACAACAAATGCTGGCGAGGATGCGGAGAAAGGGGAACTGTCCTACACTGCTGGTGGGAATGTAAACTAGTCCAACCATTGTGGAAAGCAGTATGGAGGTTTCAAAAAACTAAAAATAGAAATACCATTTGACCCGGGAACTTCACTCTTAGGAATCTACCCAAAGAAAATAACTTCCCAGATTCAAAAAAGCATATGCACCCTTTGTTTATCGCAGCACTACTTACAATAGCCAAGATATGGAAGCAATCTAAGTGTCCATCAGTAGATGAATGGATAAAGATGTGGTACATATACACAGTGGAATAGTATTCAGCTATAAGAAAGAAACAAATCCTTCCATTTTCCACAACATGGATGGAGCTAGAGGGTATTATGCTCAGTGAAATAAGACAGGCAGAGAAAGACAAGTACCAAATGATTTCCCTCATTTGTGGAGTATAACAACGAAGCAAAACTGAAGGAACAAAATAGCAGCAGACTCAAAGATTCCAAGAAGGGACTAGTGGTTACCAAAGGGGAGGGGTGGGGAGGGAGGGACAAGGGGATTGTGGGGTATCATGATTGGTGCACACGGTGTGTGTTGGGTCATGGAGAAGACAGTGTAGCTCAGAGAAGACAAATAGGGACTCTGGCATCTTACTACACTGATGCACAGTGACTGCAATGGGGTATGGAGGGGATTCGATAATAAGGGTGAATGTAATAACCACATTGTTTTTCTCGTGAAACCTTCATAAGAGTGTTTATCAATGATACCTTAATAAAAAAAACAAAATCCATGGGAGAGTGTGTCCACCCTTGGTTCAAGCACCTCTGGCCAAGAGGTATAGTTCATGGCTGCAGGGATCCATCCTTGTTATGGATAGAGAGTTAATTTTCAGAGAAGGGAAACCAAGGGCTGGGAAGACACCTATGTTAGGCTGAAAAATGACCACTAAAAGATATCCACATTCTAATTCTCAGAAGCTGTGAATATTACCTTACATGGAAAAGGGGCTCATAGATACGATTAGGTTAAGGATCTTAAAATAGCAAGATTATCTTGCATTACCCGGATGGGCCCTACATGTAATCACAAGGGTCCTTGAATGAGGGAGCCAGGAAAGTCAAAGGAATTAGTGGGAGAAGTGACTGCAGAAGCAAGAGGCTGGAGTGATGGAAGGAGTCATGAGCCAAGGAATGAGGCATCTTCCAGAAGCTAGGAAAGGCAAGGAAGTGGATTCTTCTCTAGAAACTCCAGAGGGAACCATCCCTGCCCACACTCTGACTTCAGCCCAGTGAACTAACTGATTTTGAACTTGTGGCTTCCAGAGCTGTAAGAGAATAACTTTGTGCTCTTTTAAACCACTAAATGTGGGGTAATTTGTAACAGCGGCAATAGGAACCTAATCCAACATCCAAAGGTTTGCTACTTCTTCAGTCTCATTGTTACCTTCCTGCTTCTCACCCCACACTGGTTTTAAAGCCTAATGTCACAGTGTCATCCTACAAGTCCTGTTAGTTCACTGTAAAAGAACTGCTGAAATACAGATCATCATGTCACTTCCTGTGAATAAGAAGACTCTTTGTGTTTGTGGAAATACTGTAATCAACAGGGAGGTTTATGTTTCTGAAGGGAAGTGAAGCCTTCTACTTTATATATAGTAAGGCTCAAGTAATGTGGATGCAAGGATAAATAAATGAAGGAACACGGGGGAAAAGCCATTGAAAAGAAACTGGACTACTGTCTAGCCCCATACACAAAGGTAAACTCAAGGTGGATCAAAGACCTGAATGTAAGTCATGAAACCATAAAACTCTTAGAAAAAAACATAGGCAAAAATCTCTTGGACATAAACATGAGCGACTTCTTCATGAACATATCCCCCCGGGCAAGGGAAACAAAAGCAAAAATGAACAAATGGGACTATATCAAGTTGAAAAGCTGTATAGCAAAGGACACCATCAGCAGAACAAAAAGACATCCTACAATATGGGAAAATATATTCATAAATGATGTATCTGATAAGGGGTTGACATCCAAAATATACAAAGAACTCACGCACCTTAACAAAAAAAAGCAAATAATCCAATTAAGAAACGGGCAGAGGACATGAACAGACACTTCTCTAAAGAAGAAATTCAGATGGCCAACAGGCACATGAAAAGATGCTCCACATCGCTGGTCATCAGAGAAATGCAGATTAAAACCACAATGAGATATCACCTCACACCAGTGAGGATGGCCAACATCCAAAACACAAACAACAACAAATGTTGGCGAGGATGTGGAGAAAAGGAACCCTCCTACACTGCTGGTGGGAATGCAAATTAGTTCAACCATTGTGGAAAGCAGTGTGGAGGTTCCTCAAAAAACTCAAAATAGAAATACCATTTGACCCAGGAATCCCACTCCTAGGAATTTACCCTAAGAATGCAGCAGCCCAGTTTCAAAAAGACAGATGCACCCCTATGTTTATCGCAGCACTATTTACAATAGCCAAGAAATGGAAGCAACCTAAGTGTCCATCAGTAGATGAATGGATTAAGAAGATGTGGTACATATACACAATGGAATATTATTCAGCCATAAGAAGAAAACAAATCCTACCATTTGCAACAACATGGATGGAGCTAGAGGGTATTATGCTCAGTGAAATAAGCCAAGCCGAAAAAGACAAGTATCAAATGATTTCACTCATATGTGGAGTATAAGAACAAAGAAAAAAACTGAAGGAACAAAATAGCAGCAGACTCACAGAACCCAAGAATGGCCTAATAGTTACCAAACGGAAAGGGACTGGGAAGATGGGTGGGAAGGGAGGGATAAGAGGGTTAAAGAGGCATTACGATTAGCAGACGTAAGGTAGCGGGGGCACGGGGAGGGCGGTACAACTCAGAGAAGACAAGTAGTGATTCTACAGCATCTCACTACGCTGATAGACAGTGACTGTAATGGGGTTGGTCGGGGGGACCTGATGAAGGGGGTAGTTTAATCACCATAATATTGCACATGTAATTGTAGGTTAATGATACCAAAATAAATTGTAAAAAAAAAAAAAAGTCATTGAAAATCAAAAAGTAACTCAACTGTCTTGTTCAATGTTAATGAGTTGCAGTGCTGAAACTCAGAAATAATAAATGGGAAAAGCAACCCCTGGAAAAAAAAAGACAAAATGAGTTTTAAAAAATGAAATAAATATTCTCACTTACCTGAATAATACACTCCATAAGATATTCTTGAGCCAAAGCATCCCTACAATTCACTACTTGCTCCAGTATGCCAGTCAAAACAATCTAAAGGAGAAGAAAGAGTTGAGGTTATTTTCAAAATAAGCCACTACTTTAACAACACATTTGAACTATTAATTTGGAAATCGTATTTTAGATTTTCCTTACCCATACTTCATATCTAGATTAAACTTAAAAAATTTACAGAGGAATTTTAAAATAAAATTCTGGGTTTCTATTTAATAAAAATCACTTAGGATGAAGTCCATTTTACCGATTTTCTCTTTTATGGTTGTGCATTTTGTGTCCTATGATATTTTTGTCTAATCCAAGTGTATAAAGACTTCCTCTGTGTTTTCTTAGCAGCTTTTTTTGGGTTATCGCTTATCCTCTTCTGAGTTTTCTTACTTAGTAGGAGCATGGGTCACAGTTCAACTGTTTTGTTTGCATACAGATATCCAATTGTTCCAGAACAATTTGTTGAGCTATTTAGTATTTACACACACACACACACACACACACACACACACACACGTATATATATATGTATATATATATATACATACATACATACATACATGGGTCTATTCTGGATGGTCTATTCCAGGCTTGGCAAATCTAGCTCAATGTTGTTTTTGTAAATCACTTGTATATTGTTTTTGGCTGCTTCTGTACTACACTTGTAGAGTTAAGACACTGCAGGCAATACACCCTGCAAAGCCAAAAAATATCTACTATCTAGTCCTTTACAGAAAGAGTTTGTCAATTCCTACTTTACTCCCCTCCACTAATTTATGTGTTTATACCTTTCATGATACTGTATCACTTTACTGCAGCTTTAAAGTAAAATCCTTAATAAAACAATATATCCCAAGTTAAGGAAAACTGGTATCTTAATGGTACTGAGTCCTCAATCCTCAAAATATATCTTTTGGTTTAAGTCCTCTTTAATTTTAAAATGGTTTTCAATGTAATATTATTTATCAAAAACATTTCAATTTTAAAAATCATACAATCTATACATGATATAAGGTGACAAAAATATATAAACCTGTTTGTAACGTTCCACATTTACACCTTCCAACTGACTGAGGCGCACCAAATTTGTTCCCACTAAAATTCTCAGTTCTTGTCTTTCTCGTTCTCTTTTTTCTCTATCTCGGCTATGTCCCTGATGTTGCATTCGCACCCAGAGCTTGTTCATTTCTGCAAAGTTGAGTAGTACAAAATCCATGGAATCACTGATATCGCCAGTTGTTTCTTCACTGCAAAGACACAATTGGAAAAATCTTTATATGCAGTATTGAAATTATAGGACCAACTTACCACTATCCCGCCCCTTTGTGCATTTTCTTTTTATCTCTTTAATACATCAACGTTTTATAAAAGACACCTTCAAGTTCACTGGCTTAGTGTTCAATTTTAAGGGGAACAGACTCAAGAGAATATACCAGGAAGAGGACACAGTACAAACATAATAGGACAAAATACTTTCCTCAATTCCCTTCCCTGGGCAACTGATATTATTCTTTTTTTTTTTTAATTTTTATTTTGGTATCATTAGTGTACAAATACATGAGCAACATTATGGTTACTAGATTCCCATTATCAAGTCCCCACCACATATCCCATCAAAATCACTGTCCATCAGTGTAGTGAGATGCTATAGAATCACTACTTTTCTTCTCTGTGTTATACAGCCTTCCCCGTGCCACCCCCCTACATTATGTGTGCTAATTGTAATGCCCCTTTTTCCCCTTTATCCCTCCCTTCCCACCCATCCTCCCCAGTACCTTTCTCTTTGATAACTTAGTCCATTCTTGGGTTCTGTGAGTCTACTGCTGTTTTGTTCCTTCAGATTTTGCTTTGTTCTTATACTCCACATATGAGTGAAATCATTTGATACTGGTCTTCCTCCACCTGGCTTATTACCCTCTAACTCCATCCATGTTGTTGCAATGGTAGGATTTGTTTTCTTCTTATGGCTGAATGATATTCCATTGTGAATATGTACCACATCTTCTTTATCCATTCATGTACTGATGGACACTTAGGTTTGCTTCCATTTCTTGGCTATTGTAAATAGTGCTGCGTTAAACATAGGGGTGCATATGTCTTTTTCAAACTGGGCTGCTGCAGTCTTAGGGTAAATTCCTAGGAGTGGAATTCTTGGGTCAAATGGTATTTCTATTTTGAGTTTTTTGAGGAACCTCCACACAGCTTTCCACAATGGTTGAACTAATTTACATTCCTACCAGCAGTGTAGGAGGGTTCCCCTTTCTCCACATCCTCACCAACATTTCTTGTTGTTTGTCTTTTGGATGGTAGCCATCCTAACTGGTGTGAGGTGATATCTCATTGTGGTTTTAATTTGCATTTCTCTGATGATTAGCGATGTGGAGCATCTTTTCATATGTCTGTTGGCCATCTGAATTTCTTCTTTGTAGAAGTGTCTATTCATATCCTCTGCCCATTTCTTAATTGGATTATTTGCTTTTTGTTTGTTGAGGTGCATGAGTTCTTTATATATTTTGGATGTCAACCCCTTATTGGATATGTCATTTATGAATATACTCTCCCATACTGTAGGATGCCTTTTAATCTACTGATGGTGTCCTTTGCTGTACAGAAGTTTTTTAGTTTGATACAGTCCCACCTGTTCATTTTTGCTTTTGTTTCCCTTGCCCAAGGAGATATGTTCATGAAGAAGTTACCCAAGTTTATGTCCGAGAGATTTTTGCCTATGTTTTTTTCTAAGAGTTTTATGGTTTCATGACTTACTTTCAGGCCTTTATCCATTTTGAGTTTACTTTTGTGTATGGGGTTAGACAATGCTCCAGTTTCATTCTCTTACATCTAGCTGTCCAGTTCTGCAAACACCAGCTGTTGAAGAGGCTGTCATTTCCCCATTGTATATCCATGGCTCCTTTACTGTATATTAATTGACCATATATGCTTGGGTTAATATCTGGACTCTCTATTCTGTTCCACTGGTCTATGGGTCTGTTCTTCTGCCAGTACCAAATTGTCTTGATTACTGTGGCTTTGTAGTAGAGCTTGAAGTTGGGAAGTAAGATCCCCCCTTCTTTATTCTTCCTTCTAAGGACTGCTTTGTCTATTTGGGGTCTTCTGTGGTTCCATATGAAATTTAGAACTATTTGTTCCATTTTGTTGATGAATGCTGTTGGTATTTTGATAGGGATTGGATTGAATCTGTAGACAGCTTTAGGCAGGATGGCCATTTTGACAATATTGATTCTTCCAAGCCAAGAGTATGGGATTGAGTTTCCATTTGTTAGTGTCCTCTTTAATTTCTCTTAAGAGTGTCTTGTAATTTTCAGGGTATAGGTCTTCCTCTTCCTTGGTTAGGTTTATTCCTAGGTATTTTATTCTTTTGGATGCAATTGTGAATGGAATTGTTTTTCTGATTTCTCTCTGTTAGTTCATCGTTAGTGTATAGGAAAGCAACAGATTTCTGTGTGTTAATTTTGTATCCTGCAACTTTGCTGAATTCAGATATTAGTTCTAGTGGAGTCTTTAGGGTTTTTTATGTACAGTATCATGTCATCTGCAAATAGTGACAATTTGACTTCTTCTTTACCAATCTGGATGCCTTGTATGTCTTTGTTTTGTCTGATTGCCGTGGCTAGGACCTCCAGTACTATGTTGAATAACAGTGGAGAGAGTGAGCATCCCTGTCTTGTTCCCGATCTTAGATGAAAAGCTTTCAGCTTCTCGCTGTTAAGTATGATGTTAGCTGTGGGTTTGTCATATATGGCCTTTATGATGTTGAGGTACTTACCCTGTATACCCATTTTGTTGAGAGTTTTTACCATGAATGGATGTTAAATTTGTCAAATGCTTTTCAGCATCTATGGAAATATCATGTGGTTTTGGTCCTTTTTATTGATGTGGTGGACGACGATGATGGATTTTCGAATACTGTACCATCCTTGCATCCCTGGGATGAATCCCACTTGATCATGGTGTATGATCCTCTTGATGTATTTTTGAATTTGGTTTGCTAATATTTTGTTGAGTATTTTTGCATCTATGTTCATCAGGGATATTGGTCTGCAGTTTTCTTTTTTGGTGATGGCTTTGCCTGGTTTTGGTATTAGTGTGATGCTGGCTTCATAGAATAAGTTTGTAAGTATTCCCTCCTCTTCTATTATTGGAAAACTTTGAGGAGAATGGGTATTATGTCTTCTCTAAATGTCTGATAAAATTCAGCAGTGAATCCATCTGGTCCGGAGGTTTGTTTCTTGAGTCGTTTTTTGATTACCAATTCAATTTCATTGCTGGTAATTGGTCTGTTCAGATTTTCTGTTTCTTCCTTGGTCAGTCTTGGAAGGTTGTATTTGTCTAGAAAGCTGTCCATTTCTTTGAGGTTATCCAGTTTGTTAGCATACAGATTTTCATAATATTCTCTAATAATTCTTTGTATTTTTGTGGTTTCTGTCCTGATTTTTCCTTTCTCATTTCTGATTCTGTTTATGTGTATAGATTCTCTTTCTCTCTTAGTAAGTCTGGCTAGGGGTTCATCTATTTTGTTTATTTTCTCAAAGAACCAGCTCTTGGTTTCACTGATTTTTTTTTTCTATTGTTTTATCCTTCTCAATTTTATTTATTTGTTCTCTGATCTTTATTATGTCCCTCCTTCTGCTGCCTTTGGGCATTATTTGTTCTTCTTTTTCCAGTTTCAATAATGGTGAATTTAGACTATTCATTTGGGAATGTTCTTCCTTCTTTAAATAGGCTTGGATTGCTATAAACTTTCCTCTTAGAACTGCCTTCGCTGCATCCCACAGAAGTTGGGGCTTTGTGCTGTTGTTTTCATTTGTTTCCACATATTGCTTGAACTGTTTTAATTTGGTCATTGATCCATTGTTTATTTAGGAGCATGTTCTTAAGCTTCCATGTGTTTGTGAGCCTTTTTGTTTTCTTTCTAAAATTTATTTCTGGTTTTATTCCTTTGTCATCTGAGAAATTGATTGGTAGAATTTCAGTATTTTTGAATTTACTGAGGCTCTTTTTGTTGCCTAGTATGTGGTCTATTCTGGAAAATGTCCCACGTGCACTTGAGAAGAATGTGAATCCCGCTGCTTTCGGGTGGAGAGTTCAGTAGATGTCTGTTAGGTTCATCTATTCTTAAGTGTTGTTCAGTGCCTCTGTGTCCTTACGTATTTTCTATCTGGTTGATCTGTACTTTGGAGTGAGTGGTGTGTTGAAGTCTAAAATAATGCATTGCATTCTATTTCCTCCTTTAATTTTGTTAGTATTTGTTTCCCATATGTAGGTGGTTCTCCTGTGTTTGGTGCATAGATATTTATAATGGTTATATCCTCTTGTCAGACTGACTCCTTTATCAATATGTAACGTCCTTCTTTATCTTGTTACTTTCTTGGTTTGGAACTCTATTTTGTCTGATACAAGTACTGCAACACCTGGTTTTCTCTCCTATTGTTTGCATGAAATATCTTTTTCCATCCCTTCACTTTTAGTCTGTGTATGTCTTTGGGTTTTAGGTGAGTCACTTGTAAGCAGCATATAGATGGGTCTTGCTTTTTTATCCATTCTATTACTCTGTGTCTTTTGAATGGTGCATTCAGTCCATTTACATTTAGGTTGATTATCAATAGATATGTATTACTGACATTGCACACTTTGGATTTATAGTTACCAAAGGTTCAAGGGTAGCTTCTTTTCTTTTTTTTTTTTTACAATTTATTTTATTTTAGTATCATTAACCTACAATTACATGAGCAATATTGTGATGATTAAACTACCCCCTTCCACCAACTCTACTACAGTCACTGTCCATCAGTGTAGTGAGATGAGAATCACTACGTCTTCTCTGAGTTGTACAGTCCTCCCCGTTCCCCCCGACCCTATGCCTGCTAATCGTAATGCCCCCTTTACCCTCTTATCCCTCCCTTCCCGCCTATCTTCGCCAGTCCCTTTCCCTTTGGTAACTATTAGCCCGTTCTTGGGTTCTGTGAGTCTGCTGCTGTTTTGTTCCTTCAGCTTTTTTCATTGTTCCTATACTCCACATATGAGTGAAATCATTTGATACTTGTCTTTTTCGGCTTGGCTTATTTCACTGAGCATAATACCCTCTAGCTCCATCCGTGTTGTTACAAATGGTAGGATTTGTATTCTTCTTATGGCTGAATAATATTCCATTCTGTATATGTATCACATCTTCTTAATCCATTCATCTACTGATGGGCACTTAGGTTGCTTCCATTTCTTGGCTATTGTAAATAGTGCTGCAATAAACATAGGGGTGCATCTGTCTTTCTCAAACTGGGCTGCTGCATTCTTGGGGTAAATTCCTAGGAGTGGGATTCCTGGGTCAAATGGTATTTCTATTTTGAGTTTTTTGAGGAACCTCCATACTGCTTTCCACAATGGTTGAACTAATTTGCATTCCCACCAGCAATGTAGGAGGGTTCCTCTGTCTGCACATCCTCGCCAACATTTGTTGTTGTTTGTGTTTTGGATGTTGGCCATCCTCACTGGTGTGAGGTGGTATCTAATTGTGGTTTTAATATGCATTTCTCTGATGATTAGCAATGTGGAGCATTTTTTCATGTGCCTGTTGGCCATAGGAATTTCTTCTTTAGAGAAGTGTCTATTCATGTCCTTTGCCCATTTCTTAATTGGGTTATTTGCTTTTTGTTTGTTAAGGTGCGTGAGTCCTTTGTACATTTTGGATGTCAACCCCTGATCAGATACATCATTTATGAATATATTTTCCCATATTGTAGGATGTCTTTTTGTTCTACTGATGGTGTCCTCTGCTGTACAGAAGCTTTTCAACTTGATATAGTCCCATTTGTTCATTTTTGCTTTTGTTTCCCTTGCCTGGGGGGATATGTTCATGAAGAAGTCGCTCATGTTTATGTCCAAGAGATTTTTGCGTATGTTTTTTTCAAAGTGTTTTATGGTTTCATGACTTACATTCAGGTCTTTGATCCACCTTGAGTTTACCTTTGTGTATGGGGTTA
>JAQQAC010015468.1:36744686-36795506 GCA_029783875.1 Phataginus tricuspis | reverse complement strand
TTTATATCCTGCAACTTTGCTGAATTCAGATATTAGTTCTAGTAGTTCTGGAGTGGAGTCTTTAGGGTTTTTTTATGTACAGAATCATGTCATCTGCAAATAGTGACAATTTGACTTCTTCTTTACCAATCTGGATGCCTTGTATGTCTTTGCTTTGTCTGATTGCTATGGCTAGGACCTCCAGTACTATGTTGAATAACAGTGGAGAGAGTGGGCACCCGTCTTGTTCCCGATCTTAGATGAAAAGCTTTCAGCTTCTCGCTATTAAGTATGATGTTAGCTGTGGGTTTGTCATATATAGCCTTTATGATGTTGAGGTACATGCCGTCTATACCCACTCTGTGGAGAGTTTTAATCATGAATGGATGCTGAATTTTGTCAAATGCTTTTTCAGCATCTATGGAGATGATCATGTGGTTTTTGTTGTTCTTTTTATTGATGTGGTGGATGATGTTAATGGATTTTCAAATGTTGTACCATCTTTGCATCCCTGGGATGAATCCCACTTGGTCATGGTGTATGATCCTCTTGATGTATTTTTGAATTCGGTTTGCTAATATTTTGTTGAGTATTTTTGCATCTACGTTCATCAGGGATATTGGTCTGTAATTTTCTTCTTTAGTGAGGTCTTTGCCCGGTTTTGGTATTACAGTGATGCTGGCTTCATAGAAAGAGTTTGGAAGTATTCCCTCCTCTTCTATTTATTGGAAAACTTTAAGGAGAATGGGTGTTATTTCTTCTCTATATGTCTGGCAGAATTCAGAGGTGAATCCATCAGGTCCAGGGCTTTTGTTCTTGGGTAGTTTTTTGATTACCGATTCAATTTCGTTGCTGGTGATTGGTCTGTTTAGTTTTTCTGTTTCCTGCTTGGTGAGTCTTGGAAGGCTGTATTTTTCTAAGAAGTTGTTCATTTCTTCTACGTTTTCCAGCTTGTCAGCATATAGATGCTCGTAATATTCTCTTATAATTCTTTGTATTTCTGTGGGGTCCGTCGTTATTTTTCCTTTCTCATTTGTGATTCTGTTTATGTGTGTAGATTCTCTTTTTCTCTTAATGAGTCTGGCTAGGGGTTTATCTATTTTGTTTATTTTTTCAAAGAACCAGCTTTTGGTTTCATTGATTTTTTCTATTGTTTTATTCTTCTCAATTTTATTTATTTCTTCTCTGATCTTTATTATGTCTCTCCTTCTGGTAACTTTGGGCCTCATTTGTTCCTTTTCCAATTTCAATAATTGTGTCTTTAGACTGTTCATTTGGGAATGTTCTTCCTTCTTTAAATGGGCCTGGATTGCAATATACTTTCCTCTTAAAACTGCCGTCGCTGCGTCCCACAGAAGTTGTGGCTTTGTGTTGTTGTTGTCATTAATCTCCATATATTCTTTGATTTCTGTTTTGATTTGGTCGTTAACCCATTGATTCATTAGGAGAATGTTGTTAAGTCTCCATGTATTTGTGAGCCTTTTTGATTTCTTTCTAAAATTCATTTCTAGTTTTATACGTTTGTGATCTGAGAAGTTGGTTGGTAGGATTTCAATATTTTTGAATTTACTGAGGTTCTTTTTGTGGCCTAGTATGTGGTCTATTCTGGAATATGTTCCATGTGCACTTGAGAAGAATGTGCATCCTGCTGCTTTTGGGTGCAGAGTTCTGTAGATATCTGTTAGGTCCATCTGTTCCAGTGTGTTGTTCAGTGCCTCTGTGTCTTTACTTAGCCTCTGCCTGGTTGATCTGTCCTTTGGAGTGAGTGGCGTGTTAAAGTCTCCTAGAATAATTGCATTGCTGTCTATTTCTTCCTTCACTTCTGTTAGTATTTGTTTCACATATGCTGATGCTCCTTTGTTGGGTGCATATATATTTATAATGGTTATATCTTCTTGTTGGACTGACCCCTTTATCATCATAATGTCCGTCTTTATCTCTTGCTACTTTCTTCGTTTTGAAGTCTATTTTATCTGATACAAGTACTGCAACACCTGCTTTTATCTCTTTGTTGTTTGCTTGAAATATTTTTTTCCATCCCTTCACTTTTAGTCTGTGTATATCTTTGGGTTTGAAGTGAGTCTCTTGTAAGCAGCATATAGATAGGTCTTGCTTTTTTTATCCACTCTGTTACTCTTTGTCTTTTGATTGGTGCATTCAGTCCATTTACATTTAGGGTGATTATTGATAGATATGTACTTATTGCCATTGCAGGCTTTAGATTCGTGGTTACCAAAGGTTCAAGGGTTGCTTCTTTACTATGAGAATCTAACTTAACTTTCTTGTTAAGTTATTGTGAACGCCGTCTGATGTTTCTTTATCTCTCCCTTCCTATTCTTCCTCCTCCTTTCTTTATATATTAGGTGTTTTATTCTTTGCCTTTTGTTGGTATTTGGATGGTCTGCTTTCTTTGGTATGATTTTATTTTCTCTGGTGACATCTTTTTAGCCTTAGGAGTGTTTCCCTCTAGAGCAGTCCGTTTAAGATATCCTGTAGTGGTGGTTTACGGGAGGCAAACTCACTCAACTTGCTTTTGTCTTGAAATTGTTTAATCCCTCCGTCATATTTAAATGATAATCGTGCTGGATACAATATTCTTGGTTCGAGGCACTTCTGTTTCATTACGTTAAATATATCATGCCATTCTCTTCTGGCCTGCAAGGTTTCTGTTGAGAAGTCTGATGACAGTCTGATGGGTTTTCCTTTGTAGGTGATCTTTTTTTCTCTCTCTAGCTGCCTTTAATACTCTGTCTTTGTCTTTGATCTTTGCCATCCTAATTATTATCTGTCTTGGTGTTGTCTTCCTTTGGTCCCTTGTGTTGGGAGATCTGTGGGCTTCCGTGGACTGTGAGACTATTTCCTTCCCTAGCGTGGGGAAGTTTTCAGCAATTACTTCTTCAAAGACACTTTCTATCCCTTTTTCTCTCTCTTCTTCCTCTGGTACTCCTATAATGCGAATATTGCTCCGTTTCGATTGGTCATACAGTTCTCTTAATATTCTTTCATTCTTAGAGATCCTTTTATCTCTCTCTGCCTCAGTTTCTTTGTATTCCTGGTCCCTGTCTTGTATTTCCTTGATCGTGTCTTGAACCTGATTCAATCTGCTGTTGAGCCCGTCGATGGCTTGTCTCATTTCTGCATTGTCTTTCCTCACTTCCCTCACTTCCTCCCTCAGCTCTTGCACATTTTTCTGTAGATTCATCAGCATGGCTATGACTTTTATTCTGAATTCTTTTTCAGGAAGACTGTGCATGTCCATTTCTGAAGATTCTTTCTCTGGGGTGGTGTTTGTCTGAAGCTTTGTCTGTATCATATTCTTCTGTCTTCTCATGACTATAGAATTGGTTGTTGGTAGCAAGGAGAGAGAAGAAAGGAGAGAAAGGAAAAAAATCTACTAATAATAAAAAAAGTAAAAGGAGAGAGAGAAGAAGGAAAAGAAAAAGCAGCAACAGCTAAAAGAAAAAAAAAACCGCACACCGGGGGTGGTTTCTGTGTGAATGCTGTAGGTGGTGCTGTTGCTCCACTATTCCAGAGCTGTGGCCGCGTCGCTGTACATGGCCGTTTAAAGCTGTGGCCAGGGTGAGAATGAATGGAGGTTCTCTGCTGCACTCCCGTGTCTTTAAGACCACTGAAAAACAAAGTGCCGCTTTTCTCCTTTTTTTTTACTTCTCTCTTCTCCTTCCCTGAACCAGCCGCGAGCAAGCAGGCGGTTCAGACCGCCGCCGCCCGCTGCCGAGTCCTCTCAGGTGTTCGTGCACTGTGTGCACTTTCCTGTTTGTTCTGGTCTCTTTTTTAGGAACAGTTGCGTTTGCTGTGTTTTCGTGCGTAAATATAATGTTGGGAGGAAAATTCTGTCGTTCCGTTCACGCCGCCATCTTCCCGGAAGTCCAAGGGTAGTTTCTTTACTATCTAACCATCTAACTGAACTGACTTATTACACTATTATTAACACAGTCTTATGATTCTTTATTTCTGTCCCTTCTTTTTCTTCCTTCTCCACTCTTTATATGTTAGGTGTTTTATTCTGTACTCTTTTGTGTTTCCCCTGACTGATTTTGTGGATAGCTGCTTTTTATGTTGCATTTACTTAGTATTTGGTTGGTTGCTTTCTTTGCTGTGATTTTATTTTCTCTGGTGACATCTACTTAGCCTTAGGAGCACTTCCATGTAGAGCAGTCCCTTTAAAATACACTGTAGAGATGGTTTGTGGGAGATAAATTGGCCTCAACTTTTGCTTATCTGGGAATTGTTTAATCACTCCTTCAAATTTAAATGATAATCTTGCTGAATACCGTATTCTTGGTTCAAGCCCCTTCTGTTTCATTGCATTAACTGTATCATGCCATTCCCTTCTGGCCTGTAAGGTTTCTGCTGAAAAGTCAGATGATAGCCTGATGGGTTTTCCTTTGTATGTGATCTTTTTTCTCTCTCTGGCTGCTGTTAATACTCTTTGTCCTTGTCTTTCATCTTTGCCATTTTAATTATTATGTTTTGGTGCTGTCCTCCTTGGGTCCCTTGTGTTGGGAGATCTGTGGACTTCCATGGTCTGAGAGACTCTTTCCTTCCCCAGGCTGGGGAAATTTTCAGCAATTTTTTTTCAAAGACACTTTCTATCCCTTTTTCTCTCTCTTCCTCTTCTGGTACCCCTATAATGCGAATATTGTTCCATTTGGATTGGTATCACAGTTCTCTTAATATTCTTTTATTCCTAGAGATCCTTTTATCTCTCTGCCTCAGTTTCTCTGTATTCCTGCTCTCTGAATTCTATTCCATTAACAGTCTCTTCCACCTCATCCAGTCTGCTCTTAAATCCTTCCATTGTTTGTTTCATTTCTGTTATCTCTCTCCAAAATTCACCCCTTAGCTCTTGCACATTTCTCTGTAGCTCCATCAGCACGCTTATGACTTTGATTTTGAATTCTTTTTCAGGAAGATTGGTGATTTCGTTCTCACCAGGTCCACTCTCTGGTGTTTGAGGGATTTTAGACTGAACAAGGTTCTTCTGCCTTTTCATGGCGATGCATGTGTTCGCCAGCAAGTGGTGCATGTGTCAGCTGGGAGAAGAAAGTCCCTTCCTGTTTGCTGGTCGCCTTGCCCATCTCCACTGCCTGTGCTTGTCGCCGCACACAGGGATCAGTGTCTGGATTAATTCTCTCAGCTGCCATGGGCGGGCCCCCCTCCAGATAGCCTAGGGCACTGACGGTGGTTGCAGGCAAGGAGCACTTGTTCGCTGTGAAAACAGAGCCCCTATGAGCTTCCCAGATCCTGCGCCAGTTTCCTCTGCCTGTGCCATTCAACCGGGTGCAGGGGCCAGCCTCTGGGTTAATCCCCTGAGCTGCTATGGGCAGGGTGGCCCTCGGGATGGCCTAGGGCACTGGTGCTGGTTGCGGGTGATGAGCATGTGTTCACCATGAGAACAGAGCCCCTGCGTGCTTCATGGGCTCCGCGCCAGTAAGCCGCATGCAGGGGGCAGCCTCTGGGTTAATCCCCTGAGCTGTCATGGTGGGGTGGCCCTCAGGATGGCCTAGGGCACTGGTGGGGGTTTCAGGCAAGCAGCGCATGTTCGCCTCGAGGATACAGCCCCTTTGTGCCTTTCAGACTCTGCGCCCGTCTCCGCTTTCTGTGTCGGTCAACTGTGGGCAGGGGGCAGCCTCTGGGTCTGGCCTGGTTAGCCGCGCAATGGGAGAAGCCTCTGTGTGATTGGTTGCTATAGGCGGGGCTCCTCCCCGGTTGTTCTGCAGCAATGGTAGCCGGTTTGCTTGCAGTGCTGGTGGAGGGAATGAATGACAGGCTGCTTATCGCCGTGAGGGTCTTCGGAGCTGCGTTGCCACCCAGGGGGTTAAGGTACCTGAAGTTCCTTAAAAGTTCCCAGCCTGCTGGGCTGAGTGTGCTAGAATGATTTTGTTCACCTGCTAAACCCTTGTCCCTTTACGACTTTTAAAGCGCCCACTTTCCTTTTGTCTCAGGGTAGCCAGCTGTGGGAACCTGTTCACAGTCTTAGTCTCAGATTTTGCTTTTCCATTCCTCTCATATCCAGGACACCATGCGATGTGTGTCTGTGCTCCTGGTGCAGATTACTAGGGCTGGTTATTTAACAGTCCTGTGTTTCCACTCCCTCCCCACTCTGATTCTTTTCCTCCTGCCAGTGAGCTGGTGTCAGGGGAGTGCTCAGGTCCTGCCGGATCACGGCTTTGTATCTTACCCCTTTTGTGAGATGTTGAGTTCTAGCAGATGTAGATGTAGTCTGGCTGGTGTACTGTATCTTCTGGTCACTCTTTTAGAAATAGTTGTATCTGCTGTATTTTCAAAATATATATGGTTTTGGGAGGAGATTTCTGCAACCCTACTCACGCCACCATATTGAGAATCTCCTAACTGACCTTATTCTTATGGCAACTCCATTAATTCAAAAAGCCTAAAAATCTGATACCTATAATGTACCACTAACCACATCATTTTATTGTTGAATATTTTATGCTTTCAAATGGAATATAAGTTTTGTAAGGGAAGAGATCATGTACTTCCTTCTATTTTTACATCTTCTAGGATGGGGAACTTATTGGTTATCAAAATTTTTTACTGATTGTTTAATTAAATGCTCAAAACTGAAAGTCAAAGCATAACAAAGCAGACAAGCTCACCATCTTGTCTACACACTGTTAAGGTTTTATCTTTTCTATACCATTTAAAGTTTTTGTCACATGCATGGTAAAATCTTCCCAGTTTTTTCAAAAACAAAATGATGCAGATATACTAGAAACCACTGAATTACGTGCCTTAAAATGAATAAGTAAATCTTTAAAAAAGGACTTAAGTTCCTCAATCTAGGATACCTATCACATGAATAGTTCACCCAGTTGTTTGAAGACCACAGCTGGCTGACCATCTGCACTGCTGTGGGCTAAAAGTACAAGAGACTTGGATGCTGGAATACTGGTCACACAAGAGACAGGGCTCTCTCTGAATGGCTTTTGTTTTTCATGTTTGGAGTTACTATCTAATTTAAGTGTACAGATAGTTAAAATCACTTCTAGGGTAACTAGCAGTCTATAAATTAAAGCTGAAAGTCAAGAAACAATAAGAAAATCAGCTAGCTCTGAAAAAGCTATGCATATTTCATTATTTCATCACAAATACAGTTTTCAAATTTAACTCATTAAAAAAGTCATATTTCCAGAGAATATTTAATGTATTAACATAATGGAAAAATGTTCCCAATTATGTTAAGTGATAAAAAGCAGATTTTAATAATCCACATACATAATTTTCAAGAGTATATTTTATATCATATCACATATACTCAGGAATTCTAAATCACAAAGGAAATCACATATGAAATGTTATAAGTGGCTGAGAATGGGAAGGGAGAATTATTGATAATTATTTTCTTTTATATACTTGTCTATACTTTTTATATATTCTACAACAAAAAATATTACAACTAAATCAAGAAAGAAAATTACTTACTCTGTTGGCTCTCCTTCATCAGGTAAGATGTTTCTGGTACACTGAAGAAGATAGTTTCGAAGAAATAAACCTCTCAAGGGATGCTGCACACCACGGCACATTTCTACCAAATCTTTCAAAATATCTTTCCTGGACTGAGGAAATGACTTGACATATACAACTCCAACAGTGATCAACAGATAACTGAGAGAATTATGAGGAAACATTTGATTAGAAACAAAATATTCAATTCAAGAATCTGATTATGTCAAAATATACTGAATACAAACATATTAAAGATATGGAGTTGAATGATAAAGAAAATATATGATTTAAAATATAACTGCTAACTACACAATGAAGAAAACATCAACTGGTTTAAAATACAACTGCTCACTGTCCCATCCCCCCCCAAAATTCATATATACACATACATATACACACACACATACATATATATCATCACTTTTAAATGTATTAGGAAGATAATGGTCACGATATTGATTTTTTCTCAGAGTTAAGACACTGAACACATTAAGTCCATATTTTTCTATCTCCAAAATTCCTCGATTACCTATATGAAAATTAAATTTAATTATACTCTAAAACGTTAAAAGAAAAACCCAGTATCTACCAAAATGTTAACCTCAATTTGTTAATAAATCAATCTTAAAATTGGTCTTTAAAAACAGTTGCTCATTTTAAAGGATATAAAACAAAAGTAGGAAACAGATACAAAAGCACTCAGATTTTTAACTACTTACAGCCTTGGAATAATGTTTCCAGCATACTGTACAAGTTCATAGAGATCTGCCACTTTTCTTCCTTTAGCAAACTCATCAGTCAGGTAGACTTCCAAGTAGTGCAGCTCATCAGAAATAGCCATATCTTTTAATTATGATTAAGGACTCAAATAAAGCTAAGCCAGTCTACGCAATACTGTGGAACCTATTGGTGTCATTAAACTATTAGGCAGTTATCTTAAATGTTAGTCCTTTAAGAGAGTATGTTTAAGTGAGGACAGAATCTCAGTTGGGCTTTCCTTACTTTAAAATAAGGGTTTTAAAAGATGTCTGGTGAAACAAAGCAGTAAAAACAAAGACTGCCTGTCAGACGACTAAAGGGTTTTAAAATGGCAAATCATTGAATTCCTTTCCACCTCAGAGTCCTGCATGGCAAAACCTAAGCATTAAAGAACGAACTGCCTAACAGCCTCAATCAATATCCTTCGTGAACATTTTGAAAATTGAGATATAACAATAATCCATTTAAAGAACTTTAAGCATAGAAAAAGGGATCCTGATACTGTTTTTCTTTTTCTCACTTAGCACATTTGCATGAAGGAGTACTATTTGGTTAGGACAATGAAGAATAATGTAACTCCAGAAAAATTTTAAAGGAACAAATTACAGCCTTCTCAAGAAAAAAGTATAATCAAAATGTTCATTCTTCAACATCCAAAAGATACAAAGTTCATAGTAGCTCTTTGGTGATAACATAGAAGTCCGGAGTTCACCAAGCATATTAGAAGCATGCTTCAGTGCATCCATAAGCTTGTTTTTGTCCTACAGAAATACCACAAGAACTCAGGAGAATGCTTAATTTAAATAAAAATTTAACTTGGTTATGCAAACTCTTTCATCAAGGATTTATTACACAGTTTAAAGGTATATAGTACTTAAATTATTTTAATCACATAAAAATCAAGTTTAGTTTCACCTTGCCTTCTCTCTACTGAGAAGAAAAAGATGCGTGATTCTCAGCAGGACTGTGGAGCTCAGCACTAAGTCTTACATACATAGGACTGCAAGCTTTCAGAACCACTGTAATCATTCAACTCCTAATAACTTATGAAACTAGTTCCATTAGAATATGGAAACAAAAAGTATAATTTTTAAACTAGTTTTTATAAAATATGAATCTATTCAGGATGGAAATTTTAAAGCCTTCAGAACAGAAAAAACCTGAACAATTCAAAGTATTTAAATGCACTTGTTCAAGAAATATTTATTGAGCACTCAATATATATGTCAAGTACTCCTCAAGTTGAGGTATAGAACCAATGAAGCTAGTACCTGAACCAGATACTGCTGTGGTGATAAACAGTTATGTGTAAATAAAAGGGAGGGTATCTTGTCCTCATGAAGCTTATACTCTGATTGGGAACACAGGCAATCCCAATCTATTAATGTAAATGTGATTAAACAGGGCTATCTTTTGAAACTGCTCCAAGTAGTACTTGAGGTTGATGGGACTGAAGATAGATTATGGTGGACATTGAGTATTAGAACTACAAGAAACAGTGGTGCTATACAGCTTTAGAAAACATGTGAACTGCAATAGTGCCTTCCACGTTGTCATTCTTACCAGGCATCTCTTCATCTGGAATGACTGAACCTTCACAGCCTGTATGGCTTCATCCAAGAGCTTTTCCTGCTCATCCTGAGGTGACTGCTGTGTTGTAGGCTGAAAAATAAAACATACTTCCACTAATGTCTCATTAGCACACTCTTCTAGCAAATCTGTATTATAGTTCCAGACATGGTCCCTTTCCAAGGCTTTCATATAAGGCTCATTCCAGTTCTACATCTCAAACCCATTAATCAGTTTTTGACAACTACTGAACAGAGCTGTGCCCAGTCACTGAAGTTAATAGCCTAAGACTGCTGAAGAACAGTAATGTGTACAAAGAATTATCTTTTCAGAAACTGACTCAATATTCTTGTAGCACGTTGGCCTCAAAGAAACATGTGGTGGTAGTTAATGGCTACCTGTGTTCGACTAATATGCTCTGAATCTAAAAGAACATAGCCCTAAATCAAATTCTTGTGATAGATATAGTCTAACCCAAATCTCTAAAAGTCTCTTTTTCTCTAGACTACTTTTCATCTGCATTTTAGCCTATGCTTAGACAGATCAAGGAACTAGTTTATGAGAACACTGATCTGTCAGGCAGTATATAACAAAGGGAATGAACAACTTAGAAATAAAATAGCTCAAACTGTTAGTGACGTACAGAAGACCATAGAAAGTACAACCTTCAAATACCTAGCTTATCATTTCAAAGAGATCTACGGTTAGAATGAACAAAATATATCTATATATTCTTCTCTTTGTCATCAGCAAAAATATGCTTGCAAAGTGAGTTAGATCTACCTGTCAAACAGAAACAACCACTGTATGTTGTATACACATTGTATTTACACTCTACTACAGCATTCATTACCTTATAATTATAAATGATGGTCATTTTTATGTTCTTTGGATTCAACACATTTGCCTGACACATAATAGATGCCTCATAAATGTTCACTGTATGAATGAATGAGCTGGTTTTAGAATGTTTAGATTTTATATATATTTAATAAAAAGTGACTAAAAATTTAACGAATAAACAAATATACACACACATATAATGGAATATTAGTCATAAAAAGGAATGAAGTAGTGATACATGCAATGTGAATGAACCTAGAAAACATACCAAGTGAAAGAAGCCAGACACAAAAGACCACATATTGCATGATTTCATTTATGCGAAATATCCAAAATAGGTAAATCACACATAGAAACAGAAAGCAGACTGGTGGTTACCAGGAGGGAGAATGGGGGAGTAACTGCTTAATGAGCACAGGGTTTCCTTTTATGGTTATAAAAATGTTTTGGAACTAAATAGAGGTGGTGGTTGTACAACACTGTGAATGTACTAAATGCCAATGAATTGTCACTTTAAGATGGTTAACTTTGTGTTATGTGAATTTTACTTTAATAAAAATTAAGAAAGACTAAAGACAGAATGCCTCTTACACAATGAGATGAGAAGATGGAAGGCAAGGGCTTACATTAAGCATGAAAGTTAAATTTGGTCTACTCCATTACCTAAGATAATCAAAACAACACTTCATTTGAGATGAACAAAAAGCATGTAAAACCCACTTCTGAACCAGAACTGCTTATAAAAATCGAAAATTTAATGTTGATTTAATTTTGGAAAGAGAAAAAAATTGAATAAGGAACACCCAGCAACTTTTTTTTTCCTATGGCTAACTCTAGTAAACTGAGTTTACCTGTGACCACACTTCTTCAGCATAAATAAATTTCAAGGAAAGGGGTATATGTCTTTTAAACTAAACTTAAAGGAACATTAGTTTATACAGCATAACTATTGGTCCCCAAGGCAGGGACAATGTGAACATTTGAGGATGCTGACAATGAAAGTCATTATTTATTCCAGGCTATTCATCAGAACTTTAGTAACATCAAGAAATGGTTTGGATTTTGGGGGGTTCTTCATCTTTGAATGCAGTAGATTCAACAATTATTAGAATTCAAGTTCAGATGATCAACTTAGAGATAAGTAGTGATACATCAGGAAATTTTTATAATTACTTTCTTATTGTGGTAAATACATAAACATGAAATTTGCCATTTTAACCATTTTTAGGTGTATAGTTCAATGACATTACATTCACAGTATTGTACAGTCATCACTACCATCCATTTCCAGAACCTCATTTTTCCAAAAGGGAAACTATACCCATTAAACAATACCTCCCTATCCCCGACTCCCACCATAGGCAACTACCATTTAACTTTGTTTATGAGTTTCACTTAATACATAAGTGAAATCATACACTTAAGTCTGGCTTATTTCACTTAGCATAATGTCTTCAAGATTCAATTATGTTGTAGCATGTACCAGAATTTCCTTCCTTTTTAGGGATAAATAATATTACATCATATTATGTCTATACTATATTTTGTTTATTCATTCATCTGTTGATAAGACACTTGGGCTGCTTCCATCCTTCGGCTACTGTGTCTAATAACTATCCTAATACAGAAAATAAAACTGTGGTTATAAAGAGATTACAAACAATTCAAAAAATATTTGTACAGAACTGACTAGATTAAGTGATCTGTGAACAAAATTTTACCAAAATTCTTCTATTTTGCATCAACTGGATTTAAAATAGAAACATAGAAAAATGCAGAAAATTATAGATTTATTACAAAGTAGGCTACAAATGAAGAACTAAAGCTGTAATACATTACCAGTAAGAGCATGTAGTTTTTATACAAATGGTTATTTTTTACACATCACCAGTAAGAGCATGTAGTTATTATACAAATGGCTATTCTAAGGGAGTGCCTTGATGCCCTTCCTGGGAAGTGTCCCATAGAGTAAGAACAGTCATAACATGAGCATGCCCCCAGTTAAACCCTGGTAACCAATGTCTCCTCACCCACTGAAGTGGTTCTCCATTTACAAGTGACTCTATACTCTTCAGTTACATGGTTCGGAGAGAAATGGAACCATTAAAGAATCCAGATGAAACTAACATTTGTGATGCGGCCCATTTTAGTTTCAGACTCAGGCCAACAGTCCTGCCAAGTCTAGACAGCTATAAGGTGCAGAGACGAGCAAAGGTCATCAAGAACTATCATTTACAGAACTATTTTTATTCAAACAATGTGCTTTCATTTCCTCTTTTATCAAACAGGGATAGTAGGAGTACTTATATCACTGTTATGAGGAATAAATGAAATGACACAGATAAAGCCCAAAACTCGCAAGGTGCTTAGTAATAAGTATTTCATAAGTGTTACATTACATCCCCATTGGACACAATCATTTCCATCCATCCTAGCAACTTGTTAGTCAATCTCTTCAGTCATATACTGTAGATGTAATCTAACAACACAATGCAAATCAACTGTAAAACAACAATGACCAATCTCACAGAGACATTCATCATGTTAATGAAAGTACTACTTAAAAAATGATGGTAAGGCACAAAATAACAATTGACAGAGGGAGGATTAAGGATGATGAGGGGTTGGAAACCTCAAAACATACTTTGAATACCCAGCTGGCTCCAACTTCACTTACTTATTTCCTCAGGAATTCTATGATGGCACACACCATGAGCATTCACTTCTTCCAGCTTCACCTTATTGGTAATGCCTTTCTTCGGAGCATTGTCTCAGTTTGCGACACTTCCTGTAGTCCTCCCAGGCAGAACTCCCTATCCCTCTATGACCCCACAACACTGACTTGACAGTGCTAATAAAGCAGTCCTCAGACTGTATTACATTAAGTTCCACAAGCATGTTTCCCTCGTGAGACTCTTTGAGCAAGGACTATGTTTGTTTCCAGTGTCTAGCCCATGACTTAGAAGGAACGCAGGATGCCTGATGAGTTGAACTGAATCCTAGAATTTTAGGACTGGGAAGGGCCAAAGAGGCCCACACTTGTCCTCAGATGAAAAAGTGAGACTTATTTAAGTAAGACTGAATAACTTGCCCTGGTCAGAGATAATCCCTATGAGAAGACTGATACGGAAGTTTCCTTTCCCAATAAAATTCATGAGCACAGGACTTGTGTTTCTGGCTCACTGCTCCAAAGTGGCTCACCCAGCAGAGAACCAGGGTGTTTTTAGTATATCCTCAATTTAGTAATTTTCCTTAGAAAACACTATAAATGTCAATCCATAAATGTTGAAAAAGACAAATCCTAAATTTTTAAATCGTTCTTCTCTCAATTCCCAAAATGTAAACATTATTCTGGAAAATAAGCAAAATCATCTTTGTGGCAATGTATTATACGAAAGTAATGTATGTCAAACATTTAATCCTGCTTTCAGGCATTAACATATTTAAAGTGAAGCCTGTTTCCAGGCCTACAGGTTTACAGAAGCTTGTCTGCAGAAAGTGAATAATGAGATAATTAAAATTAATACTCAGTACACCGACATCTGAAAACATTATTCACCCAGTGCAGACTATATCAAACTCTAATAAAATGCAAGTGACAACTTGCCTTTGTGGAAACTAGACACAAGGATTCACATTTTGAGGAAGTTCAAATTTACCGGTCAACAGCCACACCACGATTTGCTGCCATCACCGAGAGGCGCTGAGAATGCCTATTTTCAATAAGTAAAATACTTGGATTTCATCAGTGGGGAGAAATTTAAGAGAACCTGGGTGCCCAATGAACAAATGATAAAGGAAACAAGCAGTCTCCTCTCCGTCTGTCAGAATTAATGGATATCAGATGGCATGAGCCCTTCCAGGAAATTCACATAAGCGAATCCCTAGAATTCGCTGACAAACACTGCAGTCGACAGAGATTATGAGGTCGAGAACGCCCAGGCACCATTACGGCTTCTCCCGTAGGTATATCTTAAACGAGAAAGGGCGTGGGGCCGGCTGAGCACTACCAGGCACAAAACGTGGAAACGCACGCCAGCAAGAGAGCAATCTCTGGACGGTCCCCATGCTACCTATGATCCCCAGGTCCTCCGCACGCCCCGACTCCGCACTCAGGTTATCCCAGGGCGGGGCGGGGCGCGGGCCGACTCCACTCCGGGGCGGCGGCAGGCCTTCACCGACCACAGTCTACAGCACCAGACAGGCCCTCAGAGGCCGCACAGACTCAGAGCAGCCGCGGCAGCCAGGAGCCGCCGCCCACCCCGGTCCGGATCGGCCTTCCTGCGGCCTTCCCCGGCCTGTCCCCCATCCCGCAGGCCAAGTAGGACTGGTCTTAGCCCCAGTCAGGCAGCGGGAACCCCACTCCGTCTCCAGGGCGATGGAAAATACCAGGGACTGGGAAAAAGGTCGGCCCGGGGCCCGCTGCCCCTCAGCACTCACCATGGCGACTCCCCTGAACCTGCAGCAAGCAGCTCCCACCACGCGCGGAGGCTCCCGCGGTCAGGTGACTCTGCGGCCCCTCCAAGCCCCGCCCCCAACGACTCCGCCCCTGGGCCCTCGGGCGGCTCCGCGATTGGCCCGCTTCTAAGAACCCAAATCTCGCGTGTTTATTGGCCCTTGCCATTTCTCGCTGGACTGACGGACCTGGATGTCAGCCAGTCTCTCCACAGTGTGTGAGAGAGGGCGGAGCGGCTCAGGGCAGTGCAGTCGCTCCGCGGAGGGAAAGAGACAGAACAGAAAGGCAGCGCTTGCCGAGCTTGTCTAGAAGGGCGTCCACCCGGTTCCCCTGCTTTGGAGCTCGCACTAGTGGCTCACATGCGCAGAAGAAAGACCAGGATTGGCTAGTGGGGCGGTCTCAAATTCTCCCCCCGACCAATCCAGATGCCGTGGAGGAGTGGAGCCTGGCCCTCACTGGCGGGCCAGGAGTGTGCCCGCGGGTTTCGTCCTGTCGCAGCTGTTCGCGCCAGTCGTTCTGTTCTGCGCCATGGAGTCGGGGCTAGTCCGGCGTTTAGCCCCGCGCCTGGGCATCACCGAGCCCAAGGTCCTGAGGTGAGTCCGGCGGCGCACGCCTCAGTGGCCCTGGGCCCACCTCTGGCGAGGTGCGCGCCTTTCCCGCGCGACCGGCGGCGCCGAGAGGGAGACGCCGAAACCCGGCGGGATTCAGGCCGGAAGAAAAACTCTGCAGTGGGCTTACGTGAGCTGGCAAGAAAGCGCCGTTGTAGATGTCCCTGGGAACAGTTGGCTCTGTGGGATGCACGGTGGTAGGAAAGGGAAAGAGGAGAACTTTGGTCATTCCCCAGGTACTTACTGAGGGTCAGTTTACAGCAGTGAGTCAGACAGATGGGGTACGGACCCCAGGGAGGTCTCTTTGTCTATGAGGGCAACAACTACGTAGACAAAGAAAAGGGTGATATGGCTTCTGGAACTTCTGGAGGGACGGGGCAGACCGCGGCCCCGCGGCTGCCTTTGGTTTTAAAAAATGTAAAGGAAAGGCCTCCACGGGGGTGTCGTTTGTGCCGAGACCCGAATGATACCAGCCTTGGGAAGAGCGGCCCAAGGAGAGACAACAGCTTATGCAAAAACCTTGAGATGGAAGAACTTTTGCATGTTCAGGGTTAGAAACAAAGCCGTCGTAGTCAAAGCGTGGGGGGGGGTAGCGCTAGGCCGGGGGGTCAGGCGGGTGCCTCAGTAGGTTAGTTAAGTAAGGGAAGAAAAGGGGCACTGCTTAAAGATTTGAAGACCCCATGGGCTGAGTAATCATTTAAAACAGCTGTTCTCAAAGTGTGGTTCCTGGACCAGCAGTGTGGGTATCATCTTGGCACTTGTTCGAAAAGCAAATTCTCTGGCCCCACCCCAGGCCCTACTGATCAGAAACACTGGGATTGGGACCCAGCAATCTGTTCTCACAAGCCCTAAGGTGATTGTCCTGTTTGAAAAAGGTTAAGAACCACTGATTTAGAGGAAGGGGTAAAAAGAAGCAATGCTGGTATAACCTGCCAGCCACTGTGATAGTTCTTGCTTGTGTCAATAATGGCAGGATGAACAAAGGGTTGTTTTTTGGAGGAAATGAAGAACTTACTTTTGCCTAAAAATACTTGAGCACAGTAGTGTCTGCAGTCAGAGGGCTGGTTCAATACCATCCTCCCCAAATGATAGAGTTTCATTCCTGGTCCCACATAAACTTGTAGAGGAGTTAGGCTCAGAACAAAGCCCACCAGGCTTTATTCATTGCTTACCAGTATTGGGCATACTTTTGGAAAAGAGTTTAGTGAACGTGTTGCCCTTATAACCAGGAAAGCAGAGGAGTACTTGCGACTGTCCCAGGTGAAGTGTACCGGCCTGTCTGCTCATACCACAGAAACCAGCAATGCAGTCATGTGCCTGGACCTCGCAGCTTCCTGTATGAAGTGCCCAATGGACAGAGTAAGTAGGTCCCCACTGACTGTCTTAATAACCCAGTGCAACACTGAAACTTAATCATGTTTTAATTTCTGGTTGAACCAGTCCAAATTTTCTGTCAAAATTTGTGTTTTAGAATTTTCCTGGCTATTAGACGTTATTATTCTAGGTAAACCTTAAAATTGTGTCAGTTTGGAATAAAAAATATTTTTCCACATTCCTTTACTCTTTACTATCTAGTTTCTGGCCACCTCTTTCTTTATTCAAGGCCATCTTCCACGGTGCCCCTAGCATCATTCTCCTTAAGCACATACTTTAAAATCCATCTGTGTTTTTCTCCAATATCATAGTGGTTGAGAGGACAAGTTATGGAATTAGGAGGGGTCACATGTTGAGACCAAATCTCAGCACCACTAGTTACTAGCTCTGTAGGCCTCCAGTTTCCTCATCCATAAAGTGGGGATAAGAATATTCATTTCACTGGATTATTGTAAGGATTAAACAATGTTCTGTATGTAACAACACAATACCTGTCACATAATAATACACTCATTAAATGGTGGCATTAAATACACCATTGGTTCCCAATGGGTTAGTTCTCCATTACCACCAAACTCTCCAGCCTCTCTTGAACTCTAGCCTCTAGGTTCACTGTTCATTTAACAGCCCATGCACTTTAATGACTTAAGACTTTGTAAATGTAACAACTTTTTTTAACCTATTTGTCTTACCTGACCCTGACTTGCTGTTACAGCCTTTGGAAGCTTTCCTCGACTCCAGCCAAAGTTGGTTTCCCTCAGTTGTTGCTCCTGCTGTTTCTCTCCCAGTTTCCCCCCGCTCCTCCACACACTCACCTCCCCACCCTACCCCTCTACTACTACTTTCCTTTCTTCTCCCAATGAATTGCATGTTGGCAACTTTGTTGAAAAACAGGTGACATATATGTCTCCTATTTTTTTATTCACAGCTTGGCTGTAGTAAGACTATGTTACATTTCAAATCGTCTGCATACTCATGACTGCCTTTCTAAAGTATGAGCTCCTTGAGAGCAGTACTCAACAGTGCCTGACATGATTACTGATTTTTTTTTTTAATGACGACAAACCTTTAGACGGAGTGACTTACCACAGGGTTAGTTAATTTTGAAAGTTTACTTATATAACAAGTATTTAAGGGTACTAATATAAGGTGATTATTATTTTTATGATTCATGTGTATTTTTCCTTTCAAAGGCTTATTTAATTAAACTGTCTGGCTTGAACAAGAAAATGTATCAGAGCTGTTTTAAATCCTTTGAGTGTTTGCTGGGCCTGAATTCAAATGTTGGAATAAGAGAGTTAGCTGTACAGTTTAGCTGCACAGAAGCAGTCAACATGGCTTCAGAGATACTGCAAAGGTAGGAGGCATAAAGAATTTTAATTGAGAATTCATACAGATACACAAAATTATCCAGTGTCTGTTAGTTTTCAGTCTTGAAAAATAATATGCTAATGTGACAGAATGCATAACTCATGCATTTAAATAGCTTATAAGTTCTGATTTGCATTTGCAGTCCTTTTGAAATAGTATTTTCTAACAAATAATTCTGAAACACTGCTTTCCCTTAGCTATGAGTCCAGTCTTCCACAAACACGGAAAGTGGATCTTGACTTATCCAGGCCTCTCTTCACCACTGCTGCACTGCTTTCAGCATGCAAGTAAGTGTGCCTTTTAACATTCAGGCAAGTCTACAATTCAGAAGTAAATAAATTTCTCATTTCCAAAGAATACTTCTACTATATTTCAACTCAGAGCATATTTTCCCATATAAATAACATTAAGAGTAGTGGCCAAGAGACCAGATTCTATTTATCCCACAATATGGCTGACAACTTGGAAGTCGTGTGGCCAGAAGTCCATTTGCTTAGTGGCAGCCATATATATAAGCTGGGTATTCTGATTTCATAAGTGATGAAAGCTGTCATTGAAATAGTGGTTGGTTGTGATTTTCCAGTCATTCTTTTTTTATTAAGTATTGATTCCAGCTGTTTTTCAACTAATTTATAAACATTTAAGTGATAAATTCTTACATATGAATCTTAAAATTTTGCATTGTCTTTGTGTATACTGAATTGTTACCTTGGAAATATTACTAACTTATTTTTGTCTAAAGTTGCCTTATTTTATCTTGCTGGAAAATAAACCTATTCAAACCTTTCTTTGCTCAGTGTAATTTGTTTTCAAAATTGGGATTACTTGTTATACTGTTTTCTACAACAGTAGCCATGCTCTTTCCCCATATACACATACCTTTGTTGAATTAAAGGGACATTTTCTCTGTCAATTAATTGCTCTTAGGTATGTGGCTAATACAGCCCAACAACCAAAATTAGTGGCTGGGTAGTAAGAAGCCTAAGGGCCAACTACATTTTGTTTTCTAAGTTTTGAAATTTTAAGAAGTGGTTATTGAGCAGTGTTATTAGAAGGTTTTTGGGAGGCAACAGTAGTTTACATTCCTGTAGTATAAGTATTAAGTATCATGGGTTAAAGTGAGTTGAACACTTAAAAATGCTATGATTGTCACTTAGCAATTAGTAACCTTTGAGATTTACTAAGAGTCTTCTATAAGGCATGAAGCACCATAGCAAATGTCTTTTATGTGCCATGCTCCTTTTGTTACATAACAGATCCCATGTATATTTTAACTCTCAGTCCAATATGCAACTAAATAAATAGCTCTGAAAGGCAAATTTGCATGGTTACAGCTAGTGATATAAGTTTTGAAAAAGATAAAACTAGATAGCTGGGGGCTCTTAAAGCATGGGCAAAAAGGAAGTAAGTTGGTAATCTGGTTGACCAGGGAAGATGACTGTACTGGTCTTAATAGTAATTTGTCAAATTCTTTTGTAGGATTCTGAAGCTAAAGGTGGATAAAAATAAAATACTAACCATTTCTGGTATAAAAAAAGCCATATTTGATCGACTATGCAAACAATTAGAAAACATTGGGCAGCAAATCAACAGTGAGTATTCATTCCATATTTCAAAAATGTATCGTTTGAAAATGTAAAGCTGCTGTTAAGTCTAGTATTTTCAAACTTGCAAAATGGCTGTTTTCTGAATTCTATATTTAATGTGGACCAGATAAATTTTTAGTGAGAAAATTGTTTTTCTCTGTTTTTCAAATAAAGTAGCTTAATAACCTTTTAAAAAAACCTGTGGCACTATGAATCCAAACCTGGGAAATAGATTCTCTGTTAATTTGCTCCACTGTTAAATGCCAGCCTCCAATTACATAAACTATAATAAAAGTGAGTTTTTTTCCAGATTTTTTAAACTTATTAATAAGATTTTAAAACCATGACTTTGAACTGAAAAACATACACATTTAGCACACAAGTATTGTAACATGAATCAATTCCATTTGAAAATGCGAATCAAATTACAGTTTTAGAAGTTAGTAATTCACACTTAATCAGTGGCTTGTGATTTCATTTTGTTGATTTTTTTCACCTTACTAAGCAAGATCAAAAGTTCCAGAAAGTTGGTAGGTAATGGCTAACTTCTATGACATGTGAAATTTCCAATGGTAACAGTTACACGTTTTTCTATAGAATGCTTTCTATAGATTTCTTTTACTATCTTAAAATTTTTAAAGCAATCATTTGTAAGGATTGCATCAACATCATTTTAGCAGAGGAATATCAAATTTTATTGAAACTGCTTGCATACAAAATATATTGCATTATAACCAAACAAATGTCAACATAAAAATAACCTTTTGTCGCTAATATGTACAGATAATATTGCCCAAGAGCAGTTACATTACAAGGTCATTCTGCCTTGGTTAATTATCTACAGTATTTTGAACCAAACAGCTTACAAATGATGTGTACAAAGTACCAATTTCTGTTTTCAAATATTATACTTTCCCAGAATAAATAACTAGAAATCAACAATAATGTTTGGCAATACTTTTAAAAGATTTTTTTGCTGTATTTGAAATCATGTACAGTTTGTTGCCATTTTATATACTTATTTGTATACAAGGAAAAGTAATTATAAAATTAAAATTGAAAGAAACAAACACAAAATAATCAGAGGCAGAACTTCAGTTTGTATGGCTCTGTACAGATTTAGTGGTACCCCTACTTAGAGTTATTTTTTAAGAAAAATATAACATCTTTGAAGATACTGCACATATTTTTTCTTAGTAAATTTAATTCATTTAAAAAATCAAAAAAGAATCAAAACCAAAACCCAACGAGTCAAAAAAGAAAAAAAAATTAGAGAGAAAAAGGTATTTGTTAACCAATTCTAGTCTGCTTTCCAATTCTGCTTATACATTAGACCTAATATTGCAAAGTTTACAAGACATTTAATCTGCTTCCAATGTTTCTTAGACAAAATACCTGTATTTCACAGGATTATTATGCACATATGGTAATGACCTTCCTATCTCCACAAAATAAACTTCAAATTAAAATATGAAAAACTTCACAAAACTTGGGGAAGACAAAATTAAGGCTTTAAATTAAAACTGGTCATCAGGCCTAAGAGCAGGCATACCCTACTATCTTTCAACCCAGAAGATTTGTTCCTAGCTGAAAACACTAGCCTTTCTCAAATGAAAAGATAGTTATTTCTCTTCTCCTGTCTCTATAGAAAAGTTACACATCCCTATCAATAACACTATTTGTCAAACTTCAGTGCAACAAAACAAAAACAATTGCTATTCTTACACTCCCTAACCTGATGTTTACTGTAAGGAAAAAAATACAGAAAGCATGCATTCTATAAAATACTAATGTTTGACGGGGTTTGCTACATCTTTAACATTTACTGTTTCCAACTTATCTTCCCTGAACTCTGCATCTAAATGAAATATTCATACCTGCCAAGATATAAAAAGGCATAGATCATACAGCTAATAAAAGTGATTTTCATTCCTGACAAGAGAAGCCACAGAAAAGAGAAGGGCAAGATCATTTACCTTCTCCTTAGCCTAGTACTTGGTCAGTCAAGGTCCCTAATTTTTATTTGTGATCGAAAATATGCCCAAATACTAAACTTGCGAATAGGAGAAAAATTAACCTTGATGACATTTCTTTCTTTCTTAAAGGAGAGCCTGGAGATTCAGCTAATCAACCACGAAAAAAAAGGAAGACATTGGTTGAACTGCCAGCAAAGGGTAACATATGCTAACACACAATGAATTAGTACAGTGGGATTAGTGTACAGTGGGTTTAACAAAGGGAACAGTCCTGTGCTGCTTTAAGTAGCTTTGCCTGACAAAAGGCACGTTTAAAATAAATCCTGACAATCATGTAGTAAGTCCAGTTTTCCAAGCAGTCATTTATACAAGTATTGTTTAATAATATATCTGGACAGGAGGGCAACAAAAATACTACGAGTGGATTAAAGATGACGGCATGAGAGGTGAAACACAGGCTTCCTTCTAAAACCGCATATAATATGAAAATATAATTACTACAACTAATCCTGAAAGAGCAACAGGGAAGAGGGCTGCGCCAGATTGCATACACCTGGAGAAAAGAATAAACCTCGTGGAACGGGGTAACGTACCAAAGCCGTAGTCTGACGGAACCCAAGCCCTTCCCCACCCCAGCGCACTGGCAGGAAGAAGAGAAACAGAGCAGGAAGGGAGTGGAGGTCTGGGACTGCTGAACACCTAGCTATGGAGATCTGCTCCGGGAGCACAAACCTATATTTCATGGTGCTCTCGTGATTAGGGGGGTTGGAAAGCTAAGAGAGGCAGAATACCTGGAGAGACAGATTACAGCTGCTGGTGGAAAACAGGGTTCCATATCTAGCTCATCTGGGACAAAAGAAAGGCAGGCAGTCTGAGAGACTTCCTAACAGCAAGAGGGCTGCTAAAGAGGCCAGGATTGCACAGAGCTTACTGCTCAGGAGAAAGGACAGGTAGACAAAATTGTCTGGGTGCAGTCGGCCCAGCAGCTTGGGAACTTTCCCGATCTTCAGGTGCTCAAGCACCCTGGCTGGCTACACAGGTCCAAGGACACCCTCTGTGATATGCAGCCTGCTGCACCTTCCTTCTGGACAGCCTGCACCTAGCTCACAAACTGGCAAACCCAGTCCTGGTGTCAGGCCAGCCAGAGGGAAGCCCTGCCTGCAACAACTACAGACACGATTTTCAGGTGCTCCATCACCGTGACTGGCTACGCAGCTCCAAGGCCACTCACCGTGATACGCAGCCTGGTATGTCTTCCTCACGGCTGGCCTACACCTGGCTCAGGCTCACAAACCAGGAACCCCTGCTGTGGCATCAAGCCAGCCAAAGGGAAGCCCTGCCTACAACAACTACAAACCCAAAGCACAGATGCTTACACCTCTGTATTTGGTCCACTGGTTCTGGCAGTGGAGACAGGCATAGAAGCCAGGAAGCAGGAAACAGCTCTTTCCTACCCACAAGCTCCAAAACCGCTCCCCTGTTAACCCTGATATTGCTCCAGGGGCTGAGCAGCTCCAGAGAGTAGAGCTTCTGGGCACTAGAGGGTGCCACATACAAATATGAAATGTCCAAAGAACCTGGTTCAAAGCAAAATTATGAATACACCAGAGAAAAACTCAAATGAAATTGACCTCAGGAATCTTCCTGAAAGAGATTTCAAAATGAAAATCATAAACGTGCTCATGGAGGTACAGAAAAATATTCAAGAACTCAGGAACGAATTCTGGTCGGAGATCCAAACGTTACACAACACAGGATCATAAATGAAACATACAATGGAAGGTTTTAAAAGCAGATTAGATACAGTGGAGGAGACGATAAATGAAATGGGAATTAGAGAAGAGAAATACAAAGAAGCTGAGGAACAGAGAGAAAAAGGGATCTCTGAATGAAAGAATATTGAGAAAACTGTGTGGCCAATCCAAACGGAACAATATTCACATTATAGGGGTACCAGAAGAAGAAGAGAGAAAAAGGGATAGAAAGTGTCTTTGAGGAGGTAATTGCTAAAAACTTCCCCAGTCTGGGGAATGAGATAGTCTAGCAGGCCATCGAGGTGCACAGATCTCCCAACACAAGGGACCCAAGAAAGACAACAACAAGACATATAATAATTAAAATGGCAAAGATCAAAGATAAGGACAGACTATTAAAAGCAGCCAGAGAGAGAAATAAGATCACAATCACCTACAAAGGAAAGCCCATCAGGCTCTCATCACACTTCTCAGCAGAAACCTTACAGGCCAGAAGAGAGTGGCATGATATATTTAATGCAATGAAGTAGAAGGGCCTCAAACCAAGAATACTTTATCCAGTAGGATTATCATTTAAATGTGAAGGAGGGATTAAATAACTTCCAGATAAGCAAAAGCTGAGAGAATTTACCTCCCACAAACTGTCTCCACAGTGTATTTTGGAGGGACTACTATAGATGGAAGGGTTCCTACGGTTTAATAGCTGTCATCAGAGGTAATAAAACCACTGTAAAGAAAGTAGAGCAGTTAATTACTAAGCAAATGCAAAATTAAATAAACTATCCCAAAAGTCCATCAAGGGATAGACAGAGTACAGAATATGATACCTAATATATAAAGAATGGAAGACAAAGAAAAAGGAGGAGAAAAAAACAAACCTTTAGATTGTGTTTGTAACAGCATACTAAGTGAGTTAAGTTACACTCTTAGGTAGTAAGGAAGTTAACCTTGAACATTTGGTAACCACGAATCTACTCTCCAGTGGCAGTAAGTACATACCTATCGATAATCACCCTAAATGTAAATGGTCTGTATGCACCAATCAAAAGACACAGAGTCACTGAATGGATAAAAAAGCAAGACCCATCTGCCTATAAGAGACTCGCTTGAAACCCAAAGACATACACAGACTAAAAGTGAAGGGATGGAAAAAATATTTCATGCAACTAAATGGGAGAAAAAGCAGGAGTTGCAGTTCTTGTATCAGACAAAATAGACTTCAAAACAAAGTCATAAGACACAAGGACAATCCAACAAGAAGATATAACCATTATAAATATCTATGCACCCAACACAAGAGCACCTACATACGTGAAACAAATACTAACAGAATTGAAAGGCGAAATGCAATGCAATGCATTTATTCTAGGAGACTTCAACACTCCACTCACTCCAAAGGACAGATCAACCAGACAGAAAATAAGTAAGGAGACAGAGGCACTGAACAACACATTAGAACAGATGGACCTAACAGACATCTACAGAACTCTACACCCAAAAGCAGCAGAATACACATTCTTCTCAAATGCACGTGGAACATTTTCAAGAATAGATCATATACTAAGCCACTAAAAGATTGAATTCTGTAAATTCAAAAAGACTGAAACTACCAACCAGCATCTCAGACCACAAAGGAATGAAACTAGAAATAAATTACGCAAACAAAATGAAAAATCCCACAAACACATGGCGACTTCACAACTTGCTCCCAAATAACCAATGGATCAAAGACCAAATAAAAATGGAGATCAAGCAATATATGGAGACAAATGACAACAATAATACAACACCGCAAAATCTGGGTTGTAGTGAAGGCTGTGCTAGGAGGAAAGTATACTGCAATACAGGCCTACCTCAGGAAAGAAAAATCCCATATAAACAGTCTAAACTCACAATTAATGAGACTAGAAAACGAAGAACAAATAAGGCCCAAAGTCAGGAGAAGGAGGTTCTTAATAAAGATTAGAGCAGAAATAAATAAAATAGAGAAGAATAAAACAGAAAGAATCAATGAAAGCAAGAGCTGGTTCTTCGAGAAAATAAACAAAATAGATAAACCCCTAGCCAGACCTAACAAGACTTCGAGAAAATAAACAAAATAGATAAACCCCTAGCCAGACCTAACAAGAAAAAGAGAGTCTACACACAAAAATAGAATCAGAAATGAAAAAGGAAAAATCACTACGGACACCACAGAAATAAAGAGAAGTATGAGAGAATACTATGAAAAATTATATGCTAACAAACTACATAACCTAGAAGAAATGGACAACTTTCTAGAAAAATACAAACTTCCAAGGCTGACCCAGAAAGAAACATAAAATCTGAACAGACCAATTACCAGCAACAAAGTTGAATTGGTAATCAAAAAACTACCTAAGAACAAAACCCCTGGACCAGATGGCTTCACTGCTGAATTTTATCATTTAGTGAAGACCTAATACCCATCCTCCTTAAAGTTTTCCAAAAAGTAGAAGAGGAGGGAATACTCCGAAACTCATTCTATGAGGCCAGCATAACTCTTAATATGAAAACCAGGCAAAGGTACCACAAAAAAAGAAAATAACAGACCAATATCCCTGATGAACATGGATGCCAAAATACTCAACAAAATATTAGCAAACTGAATTCAAAAATACATCAAAGAGATCATCCATCATGATCAAGTAGGATTTATTCCAAGGATGCAAGGATGGTACATTAGAAAATCCATCAACATCATCCACCACATCAACAGAAAGAAGAACAAAAACCACATGATCTTCACAGATGCTGAAAAAGCATTTGACAAAATTCAACATGCATTCATGAAAAAAAACTCAACAAAATGGCTATAGAGGGCAAGTACCTCAACATAATAAAGACCATATATGACAAACCCACAGCCAACATTATACTTAACAGCGAGAAGCTGAAAGCTTTTCCTTTAAGATCGGAAACAAGACAAGGATGCCCACTCTCTCCACTTTTATTCAACATAGTTCTGGAGGTCCTAGCCACGGCAATCAGACAACACAAAGAAATAAAAGGCATCCATATTGGCAAGGAAGAAGTTAAACTGTCCCTGTTTGCACATGACATGATAATGTACATTAAAAAACCCTAAACAATCCACTCCAAACATACTAGAACTAATAACTGAATTCAGCAAAGTTGCAGGATACAAAATTAATATGCAGAAATCGGTTGCATTCCTATACAGTAACGATGAACTAGCAGAAAGAGAAGTCAGGAAAACAATTCCATTCACAGTTGCTTCAAAAAGGATACAATACCTAGGAATAAACCTAACCAAGGAAGTGAGAAACCTACACCCTGAAAACAAGACCTCCTAAGAGAAATTAAAAGAGGATTCTAATAAATGGAAACGCATCCTGTACTCTTGGCTAGGAAGAATTAATATTGTCAAAATGGCCATCCTGCCTAAAGCAATCTACAGATTCAATGCAATCCCTATGAAAATACCAATATCATTCTTCATCAAAGTAGAGGAAATTGTTCTAAAATTCATATGGAACCTCAAAAGACCCCAAATAGCCAAAGCAATTCTGAGAAGGAAGAATAAAGCTAGGGGGATTACACTGCCCAACCAAGCTGTACAAAGCCATAGTAATGAACAAAATGTACTGGCACAAGAACAGAACCATAGACCAATGGAACAGACTAGAGAGCCCAGATATAAACCCAACCATATATGGTAAATTAATATGTGATAAGGAGTCATGGACATACAATGGGGAAATGAAAGCTCTTTAACAACTGGTGTTGGTAAAACTGGACAGCTACATGCAAGAGAATGAAACTGGATTATCGTTTAACCCTGTACAGAGAAATAAACTCGAAATGGATCAAAGACCTGAATGTAAGTCATGAAACCATAAAACTCTTAGAAGACAACATAGGCAAAAATCTGAATGTAAACGTGAGCAACTTCTTCCGGAACGCATCTCCTTGAGCAAGGGAAATAAAAGCAAAAATGAACACATGGTACTACATCAAACTAAAAAGCTTCTGTACAGCAAAGGATACCATCAACAGAACAACAATGCATCCTACAGTATGGGAGAATATATTTGTAAATGACATATCTGACAAGGGGTTAACATCTAAAATATATAAAGAAGTCACATGCCTCAACACCGAAAAAGGAAATAACCCTATTAAAAAATGGGCAGAGGATATGAAGAGACAGTTCTCCAAAGAAGAAATTCAGATGGCCAACAGGCACATGAAAAGATGGTCCACATCACTAATCATCACTAAATGCAAATTAAAACCACAATGAGATATCACCTCACACCAGTAAGGATGGCCAGCATCGATAAGACTAAGAGAACAACAAATGCTGGTGACGATGCAGAGAAAGGGGAACCCTCCTACACTGCTGGTGGGAATGTAAGCTAGTTCAACCATTGTGGAATGCAATATGGAGGTTCTTCAAAAAACTCACAACAGAAATACTATTTGACCCGGGAATCCCACTCCTTGGAATTTACCCAAAGAATACAACTTCTCAGATTCAAAAAGACATATGCACTCTTATGTTTATTGCAGCACTTTTTACAATAGCCAAGATATGGAAGCAACCTAAGTGTCCATCAGTAGATGAATGGCTAAAGAAGAGGTGGTACATATACACAATGGAATATTATTCAGCCATACGAAGAAGACAAATCCTACCATTTGCAACAACATGGATGGAGCTGGAGGATATTATGCTCAGTGAAATAAGCCAGGCGGAAAAAGACAAGTGCCAAATGATTTCCGTCATTTGTGGAGTATTAATAACAAAGCAAAACTGAAGGAACAAAACAGCAGCAGACTCATAGACTCTAAGAAGGGAGTAGCGATTGCCAAACGGGAGGGGTGTGGCAGGGCTGGGAGGGAGGGAGATGCGGATTGAGGGGCATTATGTTTAGTACAGATGGTGTAAGGGGTCACGGGGGAAACTGTAGCACAGGAAGGCAAATAGTGAACCTGTGGCATCTTACTACACTGATGGACAGTGACTGCATTGGCATATGGGGGGACTTGATAATGTGGGTAAATGTAGTAACCACATTGTTTTTTCATGTGAAGCCTTTGTAAGAGTATATATCAATAATACTTTAATAAGAAATGAAAAATATATGTATATATCTGAAGCCAAACTGCTTAGGTTCAGATCCTTCTTTACCACCTACTGGCTCTGGAATTTTAGGAAAGTCTGTTAATTTCTGTTCATCAAATTCTGTTAATTTCTTAATCTATAAAATATGATTATATTAGCACCCACATGATAGAATTGTGGGTGAGGGTTGAATGTGATATTATGAAGTTCTTAGTTCACTGCCTATAAAGCCCAAGGTAAGTGCTTGATAAATGCAGCTATTTCCAGGATGTCGTAGAATGTTTTGAGTATAAAAAGAGGAAAAAACTGATGTGTTAGCTGTTATTTCCACTTTTCATTTCAGTACCTTATTCTCTAATACGTTAATGAGATACTTATAAACAAGTTTGCTTTTTTCTTTATTCATTTGTGAACAATTTAAAAATACGTGAAAATATTATTTTACAGAAACAGAGAAGGTAGAGATCCCACATGAACTGCATAAAGATGAAGATCTGACACAGGATTATGAAGAGTGGAAAAGGAAAATTTTGGAAAATGCTGCCAAAGTCCAAAATGGTACAACAGAGTAATTACAGCTTCCAGATTGCTATGTACTGGAAAACAACAGTACATCTGCCAGCTCAAGGAACATGTAAGGGCTTTGGAATTTTGTTTGAACTTTTATAACAGGGATCCTAAGACTATTGACTTAATAGCAAAGAACGGGGGCTGAATTCCAGACACCAGTCTGGCCCCGACACAGACAACCAATTCATTAGATCACCCACTATGCCTACTTGGCATTGCCTTGACTCCCCACAAGTCTGCACATATGCAAAATGAAATTGAAGCCATTTTGCTTTTTTGTTTTGTTTTAAGCAAATGACAGCCTCTTTTCCTGTACAGAATGAAACTCAGCCAAGTTTTTGTCCACATTTCTTGGTTTGACTGAGTCAGTATATGGTAAAGCCTAAGTTAATAAATATTATTACATGTGTTCATGTTGCCCTTGTCATCAGGGGAATGTTTGCTACTACAGCAGGAACAAGCCCAGGTTGCTCTTCACTGAACCACAATGCTCACCAAAGCACAAACTCTTGAATCAGACTTCGTGAGTTTAAAACTGTTGTTCCACCACTTAGCACCTATGAAGCCTTCAGCAAATTACTCAATGACTTTATACCTCATCTATAAATAGAAATAAAAGTGGTGTCTACCTCATAGAATAATTTGGAGAAGTATCTGAGCTAATACTTGTAAAACATTTACCACAGTACCTGATATAAGTATTTAGTAACAATTAGAATATAGATAGTTACATACAGAGTTCTCACATAATGAACACATTAAAACCACATCAGATGGACCAATGTTTCTTTTTTTCTTGTTTTTTGGTATCATTAATATACACTTACACAAACAATATTGTGGTTACTAGATTCCTCTCATTATCAACTCCACACCACATACCCCATTACAGTCACGGTCCATTAGCGTAGGAAGATGCTATAGAAACACTACTAGTCTTCTCTGTGCTATACTGCCTACCCCATGCCCCGCCCCTACATTATGTCTGCTAATCATAATGCCCCTTTTTCCACTTATCCCTCCCTTCTCACCCGTCCTCCCCAGTCCCTATCCCTTTGCTAACTGTTGTCCTGTCTTGGATTCTGTGCGTCTGCTGCTGTTTTGTTCCTTCATTTTTTGCTTTGTTCTTATACTCCACAGGTAACAGAAATCATTTTAATACTTGTCTTTCTCCACCTGGCTTATTTCACTGACCATAACCATGTGGTAGCAAATGTTAGGATTTGTTTTTTTCTAATGGCTGTATAATGTTCCATTGTGTATATGTACCACATCTTCTTTATCCATTCATCTACTGATGGACACTTAGGTTGCTTCCATTTCTGGGCTATTGTAAATAGTGCTGTGATAAACATAGGGGTGCATATGTCTTTTTGAGACTGGGAAACTGCATTCTTTTTTTTTTTTACAATTTATTTTATTTTAGTATCATTAACCTACAATTACATGAGCAATATTGTGATGATTAAACTACCCCCTACATCAGGTCTCCCCAACCAACCCTATTACAGTCACTGTCCATCAACGTAGTGAGATGAGAATCACTACTTGTCTTCTCTGAGCTGTACAGTCCCCCCCGTGCCCCCCCACCCTCTGTCTGCCAATCGTAATGCCCCTTTTACCCTCTTATCCCTCCCTTCCCGCCGTTCTTCCCCAGTCCCTTTCCCTTTGGTAACTATTAGTCCGTTCTTGGGTTCTGTGAGTCTGCTGCTGTTTTGTTCCTTCAGTTTTTTTTGTTTTGTTTTGTTCTTTGTTCTTATACTCCACATATGAGTGAGATCATTTGGTACTTGTCTTTTTCGGCCTGGCTTATTTCACTGAGCATAATACCCTCCAGCTCCATCCATGTTGTTGCAAATAGTAGGATTTGTTTTTTTTTAATGGCTGCGTAATATTCCATTGTGTATATGTACCACATCTTCTTAATCCATTCATCTACTGATGGGCACTTAGGTTGCTTCCATTTCTTGGCTATTGTAAATAGTGCTGCAATAAACATAGGGGTGCATCTGTCTTTCTCAAACTGGGCTGCTGCATTCTTGGGGTAAATTCCTAGGAGTGGGATTCCTGGGTCATATGGTATTTCTATTTTGAGTTTTTTGAGGAACCTCCATACTGCTTTCCACAATGGTTGAACTAATTTGCATTCCCACCAGCAGTATAGGAGGGTTCCCCTTTCTCCACATCCTCACCAACATTTGTTGTTGTTTGTCTTTTGGATGTTGACCATTCTTACTGGTGTGAGGTCATACCTCATTTTGGTTTTAATCTGCACTTCTCTGATTAGTGATGTGGAGCATCTTTTCATGTGCCTGTTGGCCATCTGAATTTCTTTGTTGGAGAAGTGTCTGTTCAGATCCTCTCCCATTTTTTAATTGGGTCATTTGCTTTTGGTTTGTTGAGGTGCCTGAGCTCTTTGTATATTTTGGGTGTCAATCTCTTATCAGATATGTCACTTATGCACATATTCTCCCATACTGTAGAATGCCTTTGTGTTCTGCTGATGGTATCCTTTGCTGTACAGAAACATTTTAGTTTGATATAGTCCCACTTGTTCACTTTTGCTTTTCTTACCCTTGCCCTTGGAGATATGTTCATGAAGAAGTTGCTCATGTTTATATTCAAGAGACTTATGCCTATATTTTCTTCTAAGAGTTTTATGGTTTCATGACTTACATTCAGGTCTTTGATCCATTTAGAGTTTACTTTTATGTATGGAGTTACACAGTAATCCCGTTTCATTCTCTTAAATGTAGCTGTCCAGTTTTGCCAGCACCAGCTGTTGAAGAAATTGTCATTTCCCCATTGTATGCCCATGGCCCCTTTATCGTATATTAATTAACCATATATGCTTGGATTAATATCTTGACTCTTTATTCTGTTCCAATGCTCTATGGGTCTATTCTTCTGCCGGTACCAAATTGTCTTGATTACTGTGGCTTCGTAGTAGAGCTTGAAGTTGGGAAGTGAGATCCCCCTGCTTAGTTCTTCCTTCTCAGGATTGCTTTGGCTATTCGGAGTCTTTTGTGATTCCATATAAATTTTAGAACTATTTTCTCTAGCTTGTTGAAGAATGTGGTTGGTATTTTGATAGGGATTGCATTGAATCTGTAGATTGCTTTAGGCAGGTTGGCCATTTTAACAATATTCTTCCTACCCAAGAGCATGGGATGAATTTCCATTTATTAGCATCCTCTTTATTTTTTCTTAGGAGTGTCTTGTACTTTTCAGGATATAGGTCTTTCACTTCCTTGGTTAGGTTTATTCCTAGGTGTTCTCTTTCTGTGGCGATTGTGAATGAAATTGTTTTCCTTATTTCTCTTTCTGGTAGTTCATTGTTAGTGTATAGGAATGCAACAGATTTATGCACATTAATTTTGTATCCTGCAACTTTGCTGAATTCAGATATTAGTTCTAGTAGTTTTGGAGTGGATTCTTTTGGGGTTTTTATGTATAATATCATGTCATCTGCAAACAGTGACATTCTGATTTCTTCCTTACCAATCTGGATGCCTTATATTTCTTTCTGTTGTCTGCCGGGCGTAGGACCTACAATACTATGTTGAATCAAAGCAGGGACAGTGGGCATTCTTGTCTTGTTCCTGATCTTAGATGAAAAGTTTCAGCTTCTCACTGTTAAGTATGATGTTGGCTGAGAGTTTGTCATATATGGCCTTTATTATGTTGAGGTACTTGCCCTCTATACCTATTTTGTTGAGAGTTTTTATCATGACTGGATGTTGAATTTTGTCAAATGTTTTTTCAGCATCTATGGAAATGATCATGTGGATTTTCCCCTTCTTTTTGTTCATGTGGTGGATGATGTTGATGGATTTTATAGTGTTGTACCATCCTTGCATCCCTGAGATGAATCCCATTTGATCATGGTTTATAATCCTCTTGATGTATTTTTGAATTAAGTTTGCTAATATTTTGTTGAGTATTTTTGTATCTATGTTCATCAGGGATATTGGTCTGTAATTTTCTTTTTTTGTGGTGTCTTTGCCTCGTTTTGGATTTAAGAGTGATGCTGGCTTCATAAAATGAGTTTTTCAGTATTCCCTCCTCTTCTATTTTTTGGAAAACGTTGAGGACGGTATTATGTCTTCTCTAAATGTCTGATAAAATTTCGTGGTGAATGCATCTGGTCCAGGGATTTTGTTCTTGGGTAGTTTTTTGATTACCAATTCAATTTCATTGCTGGTAATTGGTCTGTTTAGATTTTGTGTTTCTTCCTGGGTCAGTATTGGAAGGTTGTATTTTTCTAGAAAGTTGGCCATTTCTTCTAGGTTATCCAGTTTGTTAGTATATATATTTTCTTAGTATTCTCTAATAATTCTTTGTATTTCTGTGCTGTCCGTCACGATTTTTCTCTTTTCATTTCTGATTATGTGTGTAGATTCTTTGTTTCTCTTAATAAGTCTGGCTAGGGGTTTATCTATTTTGTTTATTTTTTCAAAGACCCAGATCTCAGTTTCATTGATTTTTTTTTATAATTTATTTGGTATCATTAATCTACAATTACATGTGCAATATTATGGTTATTAAACTACCCCCCACCAAACCCATTACACTCACTGTCTCAGCGTAGTGAGATGCTATAGAACCACTACTTGTCTTCTCTGAGTTGTACAGCCCTCCCCACGGCCCCTAAACATTACATCTGCTAATCGTAATGCCCCCTTGTCACTCCCTTCCCACCCATCCTCCCCAGTCCCTTTCCCTTTGGTAACTATTAGTCCATTCTTGGGTTCTGTGAGTCTGCTGCTGTTTTGTTCCTTCAGCTTTTTTCTTTGCACTTATGCTCCACATATGAGTGAAATCATTTGATACTTGTCTTTTTCGGCTTGGCTTATTTCACTGAGCATAATAGCCTCCAGCTCCATCCATGTTGTTGCAAATGGTAGGATTTCTTTTCTTCTTATGGCTGAATAATATTCCATTGTGTATATGTACCACATCTTCTTTATCCACTCATCTACTGATAGACACTTAGGTTGCTTCCATTTCTTAGCTATTGTAAATAGTGCTGAGATAAACATAGGGGTGCATATGTCTTTTTCAAACTGGGCTGCTGCATTCTTAGGGTAAATTCCTAGGAGTAGAATTCCTGGGTCAAATGGTATTTCTATTTTGAGTTTTTTGAGGAACCTCCATACTGCTTTCCACAATGGTTGAACTAATTTGCATTCCCACCAGCAGCGTAGGAGGGTTCCTTTTCTCCACATCCTCGCCAACATTTGTTGTTGTTTGTGTTTTGGATGTTGGCCATCCTCACTGGTGTGAGGTGATACCTCATTGTGGTTTTAATCTGCATTTCTCTGATGATTAGCGATGTGGAGCATCTTTTCATGTGCCTGTTGGCCATCTGAATTTCTTCTTTGGAGAAGTGTCTATTCATGTCCTCTGCCCATTTCTTAATTGGATTATTTGCTTTTTGTTTGTTAAGGTGCGTGAGGTCTTTATATATCTTGGATGTCAACCCCTTATCAGATACGTCATTTATGAATATATTCTCCCATACTGTCAGATGTCTTTTTGTTCTACTGATGGTGTCCTTTGCTGTATAGAACCTTTTCAGCTTGATATAGTTCCACTTGTTCATTTTTGCTTTTGTTTCCCTTTCCCAGGGAGATATGTTCATGAAGAAGTCGCTCATGTTTATGTCCAAGAGATTTTTGCGTATATTTTTTTCTAAGAGTTTTATGGTTTCATGACTTACATTCAGGTGTTTGATCCACCTTGAGTTTACCTTGGTCTATGGGGCTAGACAGTACTCCAGTTTCATTCTCTTACCTGTAGCCGTCCAGTTTTTCCAACACCAGCTGCTGAAGAGGCTGTCATTTCCCCATTGTATATCCAAGGCTCCTTTATCAAATATTAATTGACTGTATATGTTTGGGTTAATGTTTGGATTTTCTATTCTGTTCCACTCGTCCGTGGGTCTGTTTTTGTGCCAATACCAAATTGTCTTGATTACTGTGGCTTTGTAGTAGAGCTTGAAGTCAGGGAGCGTAATTCCCCCTGTTTTATTCCTCCTTCTCAGGATTGCTTTGGATATTCGGGGTCTTTTGTGGTTCCATATGGATTTTAGAATTATTTGATCGAGTTCATTGAAGAAAGCTGTTGGTAGTTTGATAGGGATTGCATTGAATCTGTAGATTGCTTTAGGTAGTATAGCCATTTTGACAATATTTATTCTTCCTAGCCAAGAGCATGGGATTCATTTCCATTTGTTAGTGTCCTCTTTAATTTCTCTTAGGAGTGTCTTCTAGTTTTCAGAGTACAGGTCTTTCACTTCCTTCTTTACGTTTATTCCTAGGTATTTTATTCTTTTTGATGCAATTGTGAATGGAATTGTTTTCCTGATTTCTCTTTCTGTTAGTTCTTCGTTAGTATATAGGAAAGCAACAGATTTCTGTGTGTTAATTTTGTATCCTGCAACTTTGCTGAATTCAGATATTAGTTCTAGTAGTTTTGGAGTGTAGTCTTTAGGGTTTTTATGTACAGTATCATGTCATCTGCAAATGGTGACAATTTGACTTCTTCTTTACTAATCTGGATGCCTTGTATGTCTTTGTTTTGTCTGATTGCCGTGGCTAGGACCTCCAGTACTATGTTGAGTAACAGTGGAGAGAGTGGGCATCCCTGTCTGCTTCCCAATCTTAGATGAAAAGCTTTCAGCTTCTCGCTGTTAAGTATGATGTTGGCTGTGGGTTTGTCATATATGGTCTTTATGATGTTGAGGTACTTGCCATCTATACCCATTTTGTTGAGAGTTTTAAGCATGAATGGATGCTGAATTTTGTCAGTTTCATTGATTTTTTTTGCTATTGTTTTATTCTTCTCAATGTTATTTACTTCTTGTCTAATTGTTATTATGTCTCCACGTCTGCTGAGTTTGGGCATCATTTGTTCTTCTTTTTCCAGTTCCAATAATTGTGAATTTAGACTTTTCATTTGTTAATGTTATTCCTTCTTTAAATAGGCCTGTATTCCTATATACTTCCCTCTTAGAACTGCCTTCTCTGCATCCCACAGAACTTGGGACTTTGTGCTGTTGTTTTCTTTTGTCTCCATATATTGCTTGATCTCTGTTTTAATTTGGTCATAGATCCATTGATTATTTAGGAGAATACTGTTAAGCCTCCATGTGTTTTTGAGTCTTTTTGTTATCTTTTTACAGTTTATTCCTAGTTCTATACCTTTTTGATCTGAGAAAATGGTTGGTATAATTTCAATATTTTTCAATTTCCTGAGGCTCTTTTTGTGGACTAGTATGTGGTCTATTCTGGAAAATGTTCTATGTACACTTGAGAAGAATGTGTATCCTGTTGCTTTTGTGCGCAGAGTTCTGTAGATGTCTGTTAGATCCATCTGTTCTAGGGTGTTGTTCAGTGCCTCTGTGTCCTTACTTATTCTGTATCTGGTTGATCTTTCCTTTGGAGTGAGTGCAGTGTTGAAGTCTCCTAAAATGAATGCATTGAAGTTTGTTTCGTCCTTTAATTCTCTTAGTATTTGTGTCACATATGTCGGTTCTCCTGTGTTGGGTGCATAGATATTTATAATGGTTTTATCCTCCTGTCGGACTGACTCCTTTACCACTGTGTAACGTCCTTCTTTATCTCTTCTTACTTTCTTTGTTTTGAAGTCTATTTTGTCTGATACAAGTACTGCAACACCTGCTTTTTTCTCCCTATTGTTTGCATGAAATATCTTTTTCCATCCCTTCACTTTTAGTCTGTGTATGTCTTTGGGTTTGAGGTGAGTCTCTTGTAGGGAGCATATAGGTGGGTCTTGCTTCTTTATCCATTCTATACTCTGTGTCTTTTGATTGGTGCATTCAGCCCATTTACATTTAGGGTGATTAACAATAGATATGTACTTATTGCCATTGCAGGCTTTGGATTTGTGATTACCAAAGGTTCATGGGTACCTTCTTTACTATCTAACCGTCAAACAAAACTCACTTATTTTGCTATTATAAACAGTGTCTGATGATTCTTTATTTCTGTCCCTTCTTTTTCTTTCTCCTCCACTCTTTATATGTTAGGTGTTTCATTCTGTACTCTTTTGTGTTTCCGTTTACTAATGTTGTGGATAGCTAATTTTATTTTACAGTTAGTATTTGGTTGGTCTACTTTCTTTGCTGTAGTTTTATTTTTTCTCTGGTGACACCTGTTTAGCCTGAGGAGCACTTCCCTCTAGAGCACTCTCTTTAAAATACACTGTAGAGGGGTTTCTGGGAAGATGGCGGTATGAGCAGAGCGGCAGAAGTCTCCTCCCCAAACCATATATATTTATGAAAATACAACAAATACAACCTAAAAGAGACACCAGAAGATACAGGACAGCACCCAGCCTGCATCTACACCTGAGAGGACTCGGCACCCTGCAAGGTGGGGAAGATACGGAACCGCGACCGGCAGGACACAAGCACTCCTCCACCCCAGCACACCGGCATGAAGAGAAGATTCAGAGCGGGGAGGGAGTGGAAGTACAGAGATGGAGGTCCAAGACTGCAGGTCCCCTCACATGGCTCCCCGGGACAAAAGAAAAGCACGCGCTTTTTTTAGGGGTCTTAGAGACGGGCCCAACGGAGGAGCAGGATTGTCCCAGTGCACTCACCTGAACCAAGACTTCCCACAGAGATCAGCAGCCCCCCTTCATTCCCTGCCCAGAGCAGCTGTGGCTGCGGAATAGTGGAGCAGCAGCGCCACCTACAGCATCCTCACAGAATCTACTCCTGGTGGGCATTTTTTGTTGTTGGTGGTGGTGGTTTGGTTTTTTTTTTCCACGCCTCCTTTTTTTAAAAGTCTTAAAGAGCCCAGCTGACACACATGACACCTACCAGTGACTACTTCTATCGCCATGAAAAGACAGAGGATATGGCTCAGCCTAAAATCATTCAGACAACCCCAGAGAGGGAGCCTGATGGGATGGACATGCACAATCTTCCTGAAAAAGGATTCAGGATAAAAGTCATAACCATGCTGACAGATCTACAGAGAAATGTACAAGAGCTGAGGGAGGAAGTGAGGGAAGTGAGGAAAGACAATGCAGAAATGAGACAAGTGATCGATGGGCTTAGCAGCAGACTGGACGAGATGCAAGAGACTGTTAATGGAATAGAAATCAGAGAACAGGAATACAGAGAAGCTGAGGCAGAGAGAGATAAAAGGATCTCTAGGAATGAAAGAATATTAAGAGAACTGTGTGACCAATCCAAATGGAAGAGTATTCGCATTATAGGAGTACCAGAGGAAAAAGAGAGAGAAAACGGGATAGAAAGTGTCTTTGAAGAAATAATTGCTGAAAATTTCCCCAAGCTGGTGAAAGAAATAGTCTTGCAGTCCACGGAAGCCCACAGAACTGCCAACACAAGGGACCCAAGGAAGAAAACACCAACATACATAGTAATTGAAATGGCAAAGATCAAAGATAAGGAAAAAGTATTAAACGCAGCTACAGAGAGAAAAAATATCACCTACAAAGGAAAATTTATCAGACTTCTCAACCGAAACCTTACAGGCCAGAAGAGAATGGCATGATATATTTAACATAATGAAACAGAAGGGCCTTGAACCAAGAATATTGTATACAGCACGATTATCATTTAAATGTGACAGAGTGAATAAACAATTTCCAGACAAGTGAAAGTTGAGAGAGTTTGCCTCTCATAAACCACCTCTACAGCATATCTTAAAGGGACTGCTCTAGATGGAAGCACTCATAAGGCTAAAAAGAGGTCACCAGAGAAAAATTAAGTCATAGAAAAGAAAAAAGACCATCCAAATACTACCTAAAGGCAAAGAATAAAACACCTAATATATAAAAAATGGAGGAGGAAGAATAAGAAGGGAGAGAAATAAACAATCATCAGACTGTTCACAATAACTTAACAAGAAAGTTCAGTTAGACTGTTAGATAGTATAGAGGCTACGCTTGAAACTTTGTTAACCAAGAATCTAAAGCCAGCAATGACAATAAGTACATATCTATCGATAATCACCCTAAATGTAAATGGACTGAATGCACCAATCAAAAGACACACTGTAATAGAATGGATAAAAAAGCAAGACCCATGCATATGCTGCTTACAAGAGACTCACCTCAAACCCAAAGATATACACAGACTAAAAGTGAAGGGATGGAAAAAGATATTTCATGCAAACAAGGAGAAAAAAGCAGGTGTTGCAGTACTTGTATCAGACAAAACAGACTTCAAAACGAAGAAAGTAGCAAGAGATAAAGAAGGACATTACATAATGATAAAGGGGTCAGTCCAACAAGAAGATAGAACCATCATAAACATATATGCACCCAACACAGGAGCGCCAACATATGGGAAACAAACACTAACAGAATTGAAGGAGGAAATAGACAGCAATGCATTCATTTTAGGAGACTTCAACACACCACTCACTCCAAAGGATAGATCCACCAGACAGAGAATAAGTAAAGACACCGAGGCACTGAACAACACACTAGGACAGATGGACCTACCAGACATCTACAAAACTCTAAACCCAAAAGCAGCAGGATACATATTTTTCTCAAGTGCACATGGAACATTTTCCAGAATAGACCACATACTAGGCCACAAAAAGAACCTCAGTAAATTCAGAAACATTGAAATTACACCAACCAACTTATCAGATCACAAAGGTATAAAACTAGAAATAAAATTTAGAAACAAAACAGAAAGGCTCACAAACTCATGTAGGCTTAACAACATGCTCCTTAATAATGAATGCGTCAATGACCAAATTAAAACAGAGATCAAAGAATATATGGAGAATAATGACAACAACAACACAAAGCCACAATTCCTGGGGGACGCAGAAAAGGCAGTTCTAAGAGGAAAGTATATTGCAATCCAGGCCTATTTAAAGAAGGAAGAACATTCCAAAATGAATAGTCTAAAGACACAATTATTGAAATTGGAAAAAGAAGAACAAAGGAGGCCCAAAGTCACCAGAAGGAGGGACATAATAAAGATCAGAGAAGAAGTAAATAAAATTGAGAAGTATAAAACAATAGAAAAAATCAATGAAACCAAGAGTTGGTTCTTTGAAAAAATAAACAAAATAGATAAACCCCTACCCAGCCTTATTAAGAGAAAAAGAGAATCTACACACAAAAACAGAATCAGAAATGAGAATCTATATGCTAACAAGCTGGAAAACCTAGAACAAATGGACAACTTAGAAAAATACAACCTACCAAGACTGACCAAGCAAGAAACAGAAAAACTAAATAGACCAATCACCAGCAGGGAAATTGAATCAGTAATGAAATTACTGCCCCAAAACAAACCTGCGGACCAGATGGATTCACCTCTGAATTCTACCAGACATATAGAGAAGAAATAACACCCATTATCCTTAAAGTTTTCCAAAAAATAGAAGAAGAGAGAATGCTTCCAAACTCATTCTATAAAGCCACCATAACTCTAATACCAAAACAGGGCAAAGACCTTACCAAAAAAGAAAATTACAGACCAATATCCCTGATGAACGTAGATGCAAAAATACTCAACAAAGTATTAGCAAACCGAATTCAAAAATACATCAAGAGGATCATACACCATGATCAAGTGGGATTCATCCCAGGGATGCAAGGATGGTACAATGTTCGAAAATCCATCAACATCATCCACCACATCAACAAAAAGAAGAACAAAAACCACATGATCATCTCCATAGATGCTGAAAAAGCATTTGACAAAATTCAGCATCCATTCATGATTAAAACTCTCAACAAAATGGGTATAGACGGCAAGTACCTCAACATCATAAAGGCCATATATGACAAACCCACAGCCAACATCATATTTAACAGCAAGAAGCTGAAAGGTTTTCATCTAAGATCGGGAACAAGACAGGGATGCCGACTCTGCGCACTGTTATTCAACATACTACTGGAGGTCCTAGCCACGGCAACCAGACAAAACAAAGAAATACAATGCATCCAGATTAGTAAAGAAGTCAAATTCTCACTATTTGCAGATGACATGATATTGTAAAAGCCCTAAAGACTCCACTCCAAAACTACTAGAACTAATATCTGAATTCAGCAAAGTTGCAGGATACAAAATTAACACACAGAAATCTGTTGCTTTCCTATACAATAACGATGAACTAACAGAAAGAGAAATCAGAGAAACAATTCCATTCACAATTGCAACAATAAGAATGAAATACCTAGTAATAAACCTAAAGAAGGAAGTGAAAGACCTATATTCTGAAAACTACAAGACTCCTAAGAGAAATTAAAGAGGACACTAACAAATGGAAATGCATCCCATGGTCTTGGCTAGGTAGAATAAATGTTATCAAAATCGCTATATTACCTAAAGCAATCTACAGATTCAGCACAATCCCTATTAAAATACCAACAGCTTTCTTCAATGAACTGGAACAAATGCTTCTAAAACTCATATGGAACCAGAAAAGACCCCGAATATCCAAAGCAATCCTGAGAAGGAGGAATAAAATAGGGGGAGTTACGCTCCCTGACTTCAAGCTCTACTACAAAGCCACAGTAATCAAGACAATTTGGCATTGGCACCAAAACAGACCCACATACCAGTGGAACAGAATAGAAAATCCAAACATTAATCCAAACATATACAGTCAATTAATATTTGATAAAGGAGCCTTGGATATACAATGGGGAGGAGACAGCCTCTTCAGCAGCTGGTGTTGGCAAAACCAGCTACATGTAAGAGAATGAAATTGGGGACTTCTGGGAAGATGGCGACGTGAGCAGGGTGGCAGAAGTCTCCCAAAACTATATATATCTATGAAAATACAGCAAATACAACTATTCCTAAAAGAGAGACCAGAACACACAGGAAAGCGCACAGCCTGCAGCTACACTTGAGAGGACTTGGCACCCCGCGAGGCGGGTAAGATACAGAGCCAGGACTCGGCGGGACTCAAGCACTCCCCCACCGCAGTGCACCGGCGGGGAGAGAGGATTCAGAGCCGGGAGGGAGTGGAAGTACAGGCCCGGGAAACAACCAATCCTGGTGATCTGCGCGAGGAGCGCCGACACACATCGCAGGGTGTAGCGGAGATTGGAGAGACAGAGGATGTAGGATCTGATTGGGAACGCGCCAGGGTGCTTGCAGCCGGCTCGGGGAAGGAAAAAAAAAGTAGAAGAAAAGCGCGCACTTTTTTCAGTGGTCTTAAAGAGACAGGAGCCCAGTGGAGGAACAGATCGCCCCGGCATACTCAGCCCAGCAGGCTGGTAGTCCTGGGGAGTTTCATACCCCTAAGCTAGCGACTGGGAAAGGGTGGCCGCAATTAGACTTCCCACAGAGATCAACAGCCACCCATTCATTCCCACCCCGGCCAGAATTATATAGTGCCCAGCAGAGTGGCGCAGCCACGGCTCTGGAATAGCGGAGCAACAGCGCCACCTACAGCATTCACACAGAATCCTCTCCCGGTAGGTGTTTTTTTGTATGTTTGTTTTGTTTTGTTTTGTTTTTTCTTTTTTCTTTTTTTTCTTTCTTTCTTTTTTTTTTCTTTCCTTTTTAAAGTCATAAAGAGCCCAGCTGACATACGTGGCAACTACCAGCAAGCACTTCTAGAGCCATGAAAAGACAGAGGAATATGATACAGACAAAGCTCCAGACCCAGACAACCCCAGAGAGGGAACCTGACGGGATGGAAATGCACAATCTTCCTGAATAAGAATTCAGAATAAAAGTCATAACCATGCGGACGGATCTACAGAGAAATGTGCAAGAGCTGAGGGAGGAAGTGAGGAAAGACAATGCAGAAATCAGACAAGCCATCGACGGGCATCACAGCAGACGGGATGAGATGCAACACTTTTAATGGAATATAAATCAGAGAACATGAATACAGAGAAGCTGAGGCAGAGAGAGATAAAAGGATCTCTAGGAATGAACGAATATTAAGAGAACTGTGTGACCAATCCAAACGGAACAATATTTGCATTATAGGAGTACCAGAGGAAGAAGAGAGAGAAGAAGGGATAGAAAGTGTCTTTGAGTAAATAATTGCTGAAAACTTTCCCATGCTGGGGAAGGAAATAGTTTCGCAGTCCATGGAAGCCCACAGATCTCCCAACACAAGGGACCCAAGGAAGACAACACCAAGACACATAATAATTAAAATGGCAAAGATCAAAGATAAAGACAGAGTATTAAAGGCAGCTAGGGAGAGAAAAAAGATCACCTAAAAAGGAAAACCCATCAGACTATCATCAGACTTCTCAACAGAAACCTTACAGGCCAAAAGAGAATGAGCATGATATATTTAACGTAATGAAACAGAAGGGCCTCAAACCAAGAATATTGTATCCAGCAGGATTATCATTTAAATATGACGGAGGGATTAAACAATATCCAGACAAACGAAAGTTGAGAGAGTTTGCCTCTCATAAACCACCACTACAGGATATCTTAAACAGACTGCTGTACAGGGAAGCACCCCTAAGGCTAAAAAGGTGTCACCAGAGAAAATAAAATCATAGCAGAGAATGAAACTGGACTACTGTCTAACCCCATAAACAAAAGTCAACTCAAAATGGATCAAAGACCTAAGTCATGAAACCACAAAACTCTTAGAAAAAAACATAGGCAAAAATTTCTTGGACATAAACATGAGCAACTTCTTTATGAACATGTCTCCCCAAGCAAGGGAAACAAAATCAAAAGTGAACAAGTGGGACTATATCAAGCTGAATAGCTTCTGTAAAGCAAAGGACACCATCAGGAGAACAAAAAGAGATACTACAGTATGGGACAATATATTCATTAATGGTGTATGCGATAAAGGGTTGACATCCAAAATATATAAAGAACTCACACACCTCAACATACAAAAAGCAAATAATCCAGTTAAGAAATAGGCAGAGGAAATGTATAGACACTTCTCCAAAGAAACTCAGATGGCCAACAGGCACATGAAAAGATGCTCAACATCGCTAAACGTCAGAGAAATGCAGATTAAAACTACAATGAGATATCGCCTCACACCAGTGAGGATGGCCAACATCCAAAACACAAACAACAACAAATGTTGGCGAGGATGTGGAGAAAAGGAACCGTCCTACACTGCTGGTGGGAATGCAAATTAGTTCAACCATTGTGGAAAGCAGTATGGAGGTTCCTCAAAAAACTCAAAATAGAAATACCATTTGACCCAGGAATTCCACTCCTAGGAATTTACCCTAAGAATGCAGCAGCCCAGTTTGAAAAAGACATAAGCACCCCTATGTTTATCTCAGCACTATTTAAAATAGCCAATAAATGGAAGCAACCTAAGTGTCCATCAGTAGATGAATGGATAAAGAAGATGTGGTACATATACACAATGGAATATTATTCAGCCATAAGAAGAAAAGAAATCCTACCATTTGCAACAATATGGATGGAGCTAGAGGGTATTATGCTCAGTGAAATAAGCCAAGCCAAAAAAGATAAGTATCAAATGATTTCACTCATATATGGAGTATAAGAACAAAGAAAAAAACTGAAGGAACAAAACAGCAGCAGACTCACAGAACCCAAGAACGGACTAATAGTTACCAAAGGGAAAGGAACTGGGGAAGATCAGTGGGAAGGGAGGGATAAGGGGAAAAAGGGGCATTACGATTAGCAGACGTAATGTTGGGGGGGCACGAGGAAGGCTATACAGCTCAGAGAAGACAAGTAGTGATTCTATAGCATCTCAGTACGCTGATGGGCAGTGACTGTAATGGGGTTGATAAGGGGGACCTGATGAAGGGGGTAGATAAATTACCATAATATTGCACATGTAATTGTAGATTAATGATACCAAAATAAATTTAAAAAAATACAATGTAGAGATGGTTTGTGGGAGGTAAATTCTGTCAACTTTTGCTTATCTGGGATTTGTTTAATCCATCCTTCAAATTTCAGTGATAATCTTGCTGGATATAGTATCCTTGGTTCAAGCCCCTTCTGTTTCATTTCATTGACTATATCATGCCATTATTCTCTTCTGGACTTTAAGGTTTTTGGTGAAAAGTCTGATGACAGCCTGATGGGTTTTCCTTTGTGTGTGATCTTTTTTCTCTCTCTGGCTGCCTTTAATACTCTGTCCTTGTCTTTGATCTTTGCTATTTTAATTGTTATATGTCTTGGTGTTGTCCTCCTTGGGTCCCCTGTGTTAGGAGATCTGTGGTCTTCTATGGTCTGAGAGACTATTTCCTTCCCAGCTTGGGGAATTTTTAGCAATTGTTTCTTCAAAGACACTTTCTATCCCTTTTTCTCTCTTTCTTCTGGTACCCCTATAATGTGAATATTGTTGTTTGGATTGGTCACACAGTTCTCTTAATATTCTTTCATTCCTAGAGATCCTTTTATCTCTCTCTGCCTCAGCTTCTCTGTATTCCTGTTCTCTGATATCTATTACATTAACACTCTCTTCCGCCTCATTCAGTCTGCTCTTACATCCTTCCAGTGTTTTTTCATTTCTGTTATCTCCCTCCAGTATTCATCCCTTAGCTCTTTTGTATTTCTCTGTAGCTCCATCAGCATGTTTATGACTTTGATTTTGAATTCTTTTTCAGGAAGATTGGGATTTTGGTCTCACCAGGCCCAGTCTCTGGGGTTTGAGGGATTTGGGACTGAACAAAGTTCTACCTTTTCATGGTGATGGAAATGATCGCCAGCGAGTGGTGTGTGTGTCAGCTGGGAGAACAAAGTCCTTTCCTGCTTGCTGGTTTCCTTGCCCGTCTCTGTTTTATGTGCCAGGCAACTGCACACAGGGAGCAGCCTCTGGTTTGAGCCCCTGCACTTCCGTTAATGGGGCCGCCACAGGGATGACCTAGAGCACTGGTGGGGGTTGCAGGCAAGCGGCACATGTTCTCTTGCGAGAATGGCGCCCCTTTGTGCTTTCATGATTCCGCGCTGGTCTACGTTCCCTGTGCCAGGCAACTGCACACAGCGAGCAGCCTTTGAGTTGATCCCCTGAGCTGCAGTGGACAGGGTGGCCCCTGTGATGGCCTAGGGCACAAGCGGTGTTTTCAGGCGATGAGTGCATGTTTGCCATGAGAACAGAGCTCCTACATGCTTTTCAGGCTCCACTCTGGTTTCCTCTGCCTGTGCTGGTTGGCTACACGAATTGGGCAGACTCTGGGTTCATCCCCTGAGCTGCCGTGGGCGGCGCAGCCCTCAGGATGGCCTAGGTCACTGGTGGGGTTGCAGGCAAGCAGTGCATGTTCGCTACTAGAATAAAGCCCTTGTGTGCCTTCCAGACTCTGGACTGATGTCCGCTCTCTGTGTCGGTTGACTGCGGGTAGCGGGCAGCCTCTGGTTCTGGCCCAGTTAGCCACACACTGGGAGAAGCCTCTCTGTGGTTGCTGTAGGCAGGGCTGCTCCTGGTCGCTCCGCAGCAATGGCAGATTAGCCCCTTTGCTTTCAGTGCCAGCTGCAGGGAATGAAAGTCAGGCTCCTTATTGCTGTGAGGGGCTTCGGTGCTGCGTTGTCACCCAGGTGGTTAGGGCACCTGAAGTTCTGATTATTCAGCCTTCCTGTGCTTCCACTCCCTCCCCACTCTGATTCTTTTCCATCCCAATAGCTGGGATGGGGGGAGTGCTTGGGTACTGTCGGGTCACAGCTTTGTATCTTACTCTTTTCATGAGATGTTGAGTTCTTGCAGATGTAGATGTAGCCTGGCTGGCGTACTGTATCTTCTGGTCACTCTTAGGAAAAGTTATATTCACTGTATTTTCAAAGTATATATGGTTTTGGGAGATTTCTGCCACCCTACTCACGCTGCCATCTTGAGAATCTCCCCTGTTCTTTCATTCTTAGAGATCCTTTTTTCTCTCCGTGCCTCAGCTTCTTTGTATTTCTCTTCCCTAATTTCTATTTCATTTATTGTCTCCTGCACCATATCTAATCTACTTTTAATACCCTTCATTGTGTTTTTCAACAATTGGATCTCTGTCCTAAATTCGTTCCTGAGTTCTTGAATATTTTTCAGTACCTCCATGAGCATGTTAATGATTTTTATTTTGAAATCTCTTTCTGGAAGATTCATGAGGTTGATTTCATTTGAATCTTTCTCAGGTGTATTCATTATTTTCTTTGACCCAGGTTCTTTTGACGTTTCATAATTTGTGTTGTCCTCTAGTGCCCAGAGCTCTACTCTCTGGAGCTGCTCAGACCCAGGAGCAATGTGGGGTGTCACAGGGGAGTGGTATTGGTGCTTGGGGGGAGGAAAGAGCTGTTTCCTGCTTCCCGGCTGCTATGCCTGTCTCCACTGCCAGAACCAGTGGACCAAACACACATGTGTAAGCCTCTGTGCTTTGTGTTTGTAGTTGTAGGCAGGGCTTCCCTCTGGCTGGCCTGATGCCACAGCAGGAATTGCCAGTTTCCAAGCCTGAGCCAGGTGCGGGCTAGCCGGGAGGAAGACATAGCAGGCTGTGTATTACGGTGAGGGGCCTTACAGCTGTATAGCCAGCCAGGGGGATGGAGCGCCTGAAAATCGTTTAAGCTCCCAGCCTGCTAGGCAGAGTGCACCCGGAGAATTTTTTCTACCTGTCCTTTCTCCTGAGCAGTAAGCTCTGTGCAGTCTTTGCCCCTTTAGCATCCCTCTTGCTTTTAGGAAGTCTCTCAGACTGCCCACCCAGATCAGCTGGATATGAATCCGTTTTCCATAGGCAGCTGGAATCTCCATCTCTCCAGGTATTCCGCCTGTCTTAGCTTTCCAACCGTACTAAATCACCAGAGCACCATGCAGTGTAGGTTCATGCTCCCAGAGCAGATCTCCAGGGCTAGGTGTTCAGCAGTCCCAGGTCTCCACTCCCTCCCCGCTCTGTTTCTCTTCCTCCCGCCGTTGAGCTGGAGTGGGGGGAGGCCTTGGGTCCTGCCGGGTCACAGCTTTGGTACGTTACCCTGTTCCGTGAGGTCTGCTCTTTTCTCCACGTGTATGCAGTCTTGTGCATCCTTCTTTCCTGTTGCTCTTTCAGGATTAGTTGTATTAATTATATTTTTGTATTATATTTGGTTTTAGGAGGAGGTCTTGGTCTCACCTCTCACGCCCCCCTCTTTAATCCAATCCAGATGGACCAATGTTTATTTTCTTTGATAGTCACATACTGAAATATTTAACCTTATTAAATACTTATTTGTAAACTATGAGCAAGGGCCTTTATGGAAGATATAACATTGCTGAGGGCTGAGGTATTATGCCAGGTATGTTTTTAACTAAAAGTAAGAATAAATAAATATTACCATGAAGAATGCAATAAAGTGATTGCTATCCAAATTCTAAAAACCTATTCAGAATGTTACCAATAATAATAGTGGTTGCCTTTATCTGTTGTAAGGCAGAGTATCTGCTACATGGACCTGCTAAGTTGTTTCTCTTTTTTCCCCTAACCATTTTAATTCTACACACTTAGCAGGCTAAGGCTAAAGAAATGCCACATACAATCCCAGCACAGGCATGACTGTTAAGCCCTGTGGCAGAGGGGAATGAACGTGATCTTTAAATCCACACACACTGGCATTTAACTTCTACTCTGCCACTTCCACCCTAAAAAGCCTCAGTTTCCTCATTTATAAAATGGAAATATTATCCACCTCGTGAGGATTAAAGGTAATATTTGTAGCGAGCATGGCACTTAGAAGGCATTCACTAAACCAGCCCATGTGATTACTTTGATCTAAAATGGGTGAGTCTTCCAAGAAGGGACAAGAGGTTACCAAAGGGGAGGGGTGGGGCAGGAGGGAGAAGGGGATTGAGGGGTATTATGATTAGTACACATGGTGTGGGGGATCATGGGGAAGACAGGGTAGCAACAGAGAAGACTAGTAGTGACTGTGGCATCTTACAACACTGATGGACAGTGACTGCAATGGGGTATGGGGTGGGACTCGATGATATGGGTGAATGTAGTAACCACATTTTTCGTGTAAAACCTTCATAAGTATATCGATGATACCTTAATAAAAAAACAAGTAAAACGGGTGAGTCTTTTCCTCATTTAAGGCATATAATGTTTTTATTTGGTGCCAAAATTTAGATTTCTGGCTTTGGGTCAAAAGCAATTTACTTATCACCTGGTAAAATTGAGCACATTCACTTTTTTTTCATTGTAAAATACACATAACAAAATTTACCATCTTAACCATGTTTAAGTATATAGTTCAGTAGTATTAAGTATATGTACATTTTCCTGCAACCAATCTCCAGAACTCTTCATCTTACATAGCTAAACAATTCCCCATTCTTCCCTCCCCCAGCTGCTGGTAACCACCATTCTACTGATGGACACTTAGGTTGCTTCCATTTCTTGGCTATTGTAAATAGTGCTGAGATAAACATAGGGGTGCATCTGTCTTTTCCAAATTGGGCTGCTGCATTCTTAAGGTAAATTCCTAGGAGTGGGATTCCTGGGTCAAATGGTATTTCTATTTTGAGTTTTTTGAGGAACCTCCATACTGCTTTCCACAATGGTTGAACTAATTTGCAGTCCCACCAGCAGTGTAGGAGGGTTCCCTTTTCTCCACATCCTCACTAACATTTGTTGTTTGTGTTTTGGATGTTGGCCATCCTCACTGGTGTGAGGTGATATCTCATTGTGGTTTTAATCTGCATTTCTCTGATGTTTAGCGATGTGGAGCATCTTTTCATGTGCCTGTTTGCCATCTGAACTTCTTCTTTGGAGAGGTGTCTATTCAGATCCTCTGCCCATTTTTTTTTTTTTTAATAGGAAAAAATCAAATTTAATTACATATCTATGGGGAATCCACAAAGACCTGAAATTTCAAGACAGGCACAATGAAGTATACATATCATCCTGAACTAGGGATATGGTATGGGTCTGGGACTTGAAAGGGAAGGGAAGCAATTTACAAGAATATGAAAGAGTAAATGTTTAGTAAACAATTGTTTTCTGGTCCTCACAGAAACCACGGGACATAGAAATTTTAACAAAACAGACTTTGCTGCCTTCCTCCTTGTCTAGGTCATATTATGATATAGTCGTCTATGGTGAGAGCCCTCTTCCTGGAGCTGCTCCTCCATCTAAATCCTTCTAGGCAGTTAGGGGGAAGGTCAGAATTTCTTTCTGTGTCTTTTAGATCTTGACGGTTTTCAGCTCCATGTGATCTGCATGCCCAAAGTGGGACATCCGGGTTGGCCTGCCCTTGGCCCCTACACATACGTCATATTAATTTTTTAAAAATAGTTCTTATTATATTAGCAAAATAATCAATTTATGAAAGATTGATGATAGAGAATACAGTTCCAAAAGTGAAAATATTGTCTCTGGATCATTTATGAATAAATGCAAACTTTTGTCATCAATTCTTTTTTTTTTTTTTTTTTTTTTTTAATAATTTATTTTATTTT
>JAQQAC010015468.1:36724809-36744586 GCA_029783875.1 Phataginus tricuspis | reverse complement strand
CCAACCCCACCACAGTCACTGTCCATCAGCGTAGTGAGATGAGAATCGCTACTTGTCTTCTCTGAGCTGTACAGTACCCCCCGTGCCCCCCCACCCTATGTCTGCCAATCGTAATGCCCCTTTTACCCTCTTATCCCTCCCTTCCCATCCATCTCCCCAGTCCCTTTCCCTTTGGTAACTATTAGTCCATTCGTGGGTTCTGTGAGTCTGCTGCTGTTTTGTTCCTTCATTTATTTATTATTTTTTTTATTTTTTTATTTTTTCTTTGTTCTTATACTCCACATATGAGTGAGATCATTTGGTACTTGTCTTTTTCGGCCTGGCTTATTTCACTGAGCATAATACCCTCTAGCTCCATCTATGTTGTTGCAAATGGTAGGATTTGTTTCTTTCTTATTGCTGCGTAATATTCCATTGTGTATATGTACCACCTCTTCTTAATCCATTCGTCTACTGATGGGCACTTAGGTTGCTTCCATTTCTTGGCTATTGTAAATAGTGCTGCAATAAACATAGGGGTGCATGTGTCTTTCTCAAACTGGGCTGCTGCATTCTTGGGGTAAATTCCTAGGAGTGGGATTCCTGGGTCAAATGGTATTTCTATTTTGAGTTTTTTGAGGAACCTCCATACTGCTTTCCACAATGGTTGAACTAATTTGCATTCCCACCAGCAATGTAGGAGGGTTCCCCTCTCTCCACATCCTCGCCAACATTTGTTGTTGTTTGTGTTTTGGATGTTGGCCATCCTCACTGGTGTGAGGTGATATCTCATTGTGGTTTTAATCTGCATTTCTCTGATGATTAGCGATGTGGAGCATTTTTTCATGTGCCTGTTGGCCATCTGAATTTCTTCTTTAGAGAAGTGTCTATTCATGTCCTGTGCCCATTTCTTAATTGGGTTATTTGCTTTTTGTTTGTTAAGGTGCGTGAGTTCTTTGTATATTTTGGATGTCAACCCCTTATCAGATACATCATTTATGAATATATTTTCCCATATTGTAGGATGTCTTTTTGTTCTACTAATGGTGTCCTTTGCTGTACAGAAGCTTTTCAACTTGATATAGTCCCATTTGTTCATTTTTGCTTTTGTTTCCCTTGCCCGGGGGGATATGTTCATGAAGAAGTCACTCATGTTTATGTCCAAGAGATTTTTGCCTATGTTTTTTTCTAAGAGTTTTATGGTTTCATGACTTACATTCAGGTCTTTGATCCACCTTGAGTTTACCTTTGTGTATGGGGTTAAACAGTAGTCCAGTTTCATTCTCTTGCATGTAGCTGTCCAGTTTTTCCAACACCAGCTGCTGAAGAGGCTGTCCTCTCCCCATTGTATATCCAGGGCTCCTTTATCAAATATTAATTGACTGTAGGTGTTTGGGTTAATGTTTGGATTTTCTATTGTGTTCCACTGGTCTGTGGGTCTGTTTTTGTGCCAGTACCAAATTGTCTTGATTACTGTGGCTTTGTAGTAGAGCTTGAAGTCAGGGAGCGTAATTCCCCCTGTTTGATTCCTCCTCTGCCCATTTTTTAATTGGATTATTTGCCTTTTGTTTGTTGAGGTGCATGAGCTCTTTGTATATTTTGGATGTCAACCCCTTATCGGATATGTCATTTATGAATATATTCTCCCATACTGTAGGATGTCTTTTTGTTCTACTGATGGTGTCCTTTGCTGTACAGAAGTTTTTCAGCTTGATATAGTCTCACTTGTTCATTTTTGCTTTTGTGTCCCTTGCCTGGGGAGATATGTTCATGAAGAAGTTGCTCATGTTTATGTCCAAGAGATTTTTGCCTATGTTGTTTTCTAAGAGATTTATGTTTTCATGACTTACATTCAGGTCTTTGATCCATTTTGAGTTTACTTTTGTGTATGGGATTAGACAGTAATCCAGTTTCATTCTCTTACATGTAGCTGTCCAGTTTTTCGAACACCAGCTGTTGAAGAGGCTTTCATTTCATTTTCCCATGGTATATCCATGGCTCCTTTATCATATATTAGTTGACTGTATATGTTTGGGTTAATGTCTGGACTCTCTATTCTGTTCCACTGGTCTGTGGGTCTGTTTTTGTGCCAGTACCAAATTGTCTTGATTACTGTGGCTTTGTAGTAGAGCTTGAAGTCAGGGAGCATAATTTCCCTTGTTTTATTCTTTCTTCTCAGGATTGCTTTGGCTATTCGGGGTATTTTGTGGTTCCATATGAATTTTAGAACTATTTGTTCCAGTTTATTGAAGAATGCTGTTCGTATTTTGATAGGGATTGCGTTGAATCTGTAGATTGCTTTAGGTAGTATAGCCATTTTGACAATATTTATTCTTCCTAGCCAAGAGCATGGAATGAATTTCCCTTTGTTAGTGTCCTCTTTAATTTCTCTTAGGAGTGCCTTGTAGTTTTCAGGGTATAGGTCTTTAACTTCCTTCGTTAGGTTTATTCCTAGGTATTTTATTCTTTTTGATGCAATTGTGAATGGAATCGTTTTCCTGATTTCTCTTTCTGTTAGCTCATCGTTAGTGTATAGGAAAGCAACATATTTCTGTGTATTAATTTTGTATCCTGCAACTTGCTGAATTCAGATATTAGTTCTAGTAGTTTTGGAGTGGAGTCTTTAGGGTTTTTTATGTACAATATCATATCATCTGCAAATAGTGACAGTTTGACTTCTTCTTGTAAAGACTTTTTGGAAGCTGAGTTCTTTAACAGCGCCTCATGGTTTATTTAACTGATTTTAAAAACTTTTTTATCATGAAAATTTTCAAATACAAACATCAATAAAGAGAATAATATAATGAAATCCTGTGCCAATCACCCAGACCCAACAGTTAACGAGATTTTGCCACACTTGTTTAACCTACATTATAAGGACAATGCCATTATTATACTTAACAAAATTAATAAAAAATTATCATTAAATATGCAGCTTAACAAAATTAATAAAAAATCTATCATTAAATATGCAGCTTAAAATATTTCCCTGGATGTCTCTAAAATATATATATTTTTTGCTATAATCAGGGTCACACTCAATAATGGGTTAATAATTTAAATTACAAAAGCAATACACACTCATTGTAAAAAAAATGATTCAGAAGTTATAACGTGAAAAGTGGAATTCCCCCTTCCCCTCATCCACTTTCTACACCCTGCTAAGTTTCTTGTATATCCTAGAAAATTTTAATCCACATATGTCTTCTACAGATGGGATAATGCCATATATATGTTTCATAATTTTTTTTGTAATGGAAAGATGGCTGCCAGTGCACCTAGATCTGTCTTTTAACGGCTGCAAGATATTCACCTATATGACTGTGGCAAAATTTATTTAAACACATTCTGATAGGCATATGTAAGTTGTTTTCATTGGGCCATTAGCAACAGTGCTATAGTAAGCATCATTTTACATAAAGTTCTGTCCACTTGTTCTAGTATTGCTGAGAGATAAATTTTAGGAATGGAATTGCTGGGTGAAAGTGTGATCTTGACTTTTATTTGGATGTGTGTCCATCTAAATTGGAAGAATTCCATTTTCTCCATACCCTCACCAATCTGATAAGGTGAAAAAAGTGGGTCCTGATTACCTTTCAGTGTTTTTCTGCCCAGCTGTTTGCAGTGACTGTTCATTCAAATGGAAATATCCCATTAGAAATAGTTGATACTGGCAGAGTTGCAATCTAAAAAAATTTTGAGCTAAGTACACACCAGCAAAGTAGAGACCTGAAAATATCCAGAAAAGTAAAGCTTCATAAAAATTCCCTTGAATTTCAAACAAGGGAGGCTGAAATCCACATTACTTCTAGCTTGAGTGGGCCTGACCTAAACAAAGCCCTCCAGAAGACTCCAGGTAGAGAGTAACAACATGTACAGGAAAATTTATCTATAAAATTTGATAAAGCGTCTTACATCTGCCCTCTCCACTAAGCCAACTAACCATATGTGACTATTAACTACCCAAAATGTGTCTGATGCAACTACAGAACTTAATTTCTAATGTTTGATTTAAATTAAATGTAAAAATGGATACTTAATTATTAGAAAACATTTAAGATGTTTCAGACATCTTGAGTATGACTGTATTTTTCCACAGTAAATTTTATGAAATCTAGATACAAATTAAGTACATCTGATAAAAACCCAGCACCTACATTGAAATGTGTGCTAAGTATAAAACACACACCAGACTTCTGAGACTTAGAAACAAAGAATATAAAATATCTCAATAATTTTCATGCTGATTACATATTGAAATGTTTTTGATTTATGTTAAATATATCAAAACTTCACCAGTATTTTTTAGAGGCGCTATTAGAAATTTTTAGATTATGTATATGGTTCATATTTGTCAGACAATGCTGCTCTACATCAGGGTAACTAACTACATTTTTCTGGGGAAAAGATCCATAGAATCTAGACCCCAAGAATCTGAAATCCCAAAGAGCTTGAGAATAACCATCCTAGATGAGACCATAAGATAACCTCTCTAGCTTTTTCTGGAGACTGCCTTCTAAAAGCCTTTTTCAGAGGTAACTGATGCTTAAAAATAAAGCATTTACCAAGTCACTGTCACTCTGATGAAAGGGAGGTTTCCAGCAGCCATTTCTTTCAATGCTCAGCATTAGCTGGCCAGCTTGGAGCATCACATCCCGTACTGAAAATCTTAGTTCCTGACAAGGGTCAGCTTTCCAGAGGCAAGTTACAACTTGAGAACTGCAGTGGCAGGATTAACCTCCCCACACCCATGTCCTCTGCCCCCAAAAAAGTTTATTTGGACAAAAATCCTGAAAGGCTGTGAAACTTGCATGGGTAATTAAAAATTGAAAATAACTGCTGCTGACCTGAGAAAGTCATGGGAATAGTACAAAAATAAGGTAGAAGCAAGGGATTTAACATGATTGTTTACACTTGAATAATGAAGTACTCCTTAATTATTTTATGTTATTAAGTGACAACACCAAAAGTAGTATATCCTTAATGAAGCAGTAGGAGAGCAGTTTTCCTTTATTGTCTCATGGTGTATCATTTTGTGTTTCTGTCAGGAAGCTGAATATCATTCCATTCTTATCACTCATATATTGCATAACTGAATCTTTGGAGGGAGATGAGGAGGGAGCCTACCAATGTCAGGGCAGAATTAGGAGAGGATGGAGATGTGTATAGATTTATAAAGCACATTCAAAATGATCATTGCTCTGATTTAGCTGTGATAGTTGTATATTTTAAAACATCAAAGAATTCTAGAGGATTTTGATTCTCAAAAGGGAGCACAAGTTAAAAAAGTCTGAAGATCTCTGTGCTAAATCCACACTGCTTTACACTAGAGTGGGATAGTCCAATAAAATAGCTCATCCATGAGCAAATCGGAATTCTAGGAATTCTTTGTACTAGAGGAGATGATACTGAATAACATGCTCCTGTATAACTGTCTACTGAGTTCTTTAATCAGAGTAAGTTTAGAATTTAAATTTGGCATATGCAAAGTAGAACTTTCCTACCTACCTAAAGCATGCCTACACTTATCACCAAAAGTAGGTATACTTGAACAATAAACACAGCATTTCAATTTAGCGATTTATAAGGCAGAAAAGAAGTTCTTAGGCACTTTCCTTACAGCCACTTTTTCATCCACAAAGAAGGCAACAGCCATAATCTTTTTAAATAAAATAAGTAGAACCATAATTAAAGTCCAGATCATTAAAAATCTTGAGTCTTCACTTCCCCACCAGTCTCAGTAATTTCTGGGTGCATGTGAGCAGCAGAGTTGAGGATTAGGGACAAGTTGGAAATTTCCTTAACCTGTTGGCAGCAGTTACCACGTAGAAATGTTTCTTGAGGTGAAGAGAGAAACCAAAAAAAGCATATTTTTAGATCAGTTGCTTTAAGAAGAGTCAATAAAAGGACTTAGCAGGTTTACCCTCTTGGGTTTGTTTAACACTAATAATCTAAAAGATTCTAGTGAAAACAAGATTCTAGCAAAATTAGAACAGTTGTATGACTTTCAGGAGCATGTTTGGAGAACATAGTAAGTGTGAAAATATACTTGTATTCTGGCTCTCTAAGTAAAGCTATTTTGTTTTGTGTTTTAACAAAGATCTGAGTCAGTATCAAAATGTTGGAAAGTCACTTTCCTAGAAAAGTTGTTTTTAAGATAGTTTTTATGTCTATATTTCCAAAGAGTTCTGTTGTAAACAAAATTATGAAGCTTTTAAAGCTTAATAGGGCTTTTCCAGCCCTTGTTTCTGAAATGTGGAAGAATCAGGCCACAAGCTACAAGCAGTTAGTTCTGAGAACTTCAACTACTGTCATAGAGAACATTCGCTCAAACGTCATTCTGTTACTTCAAATGCCCAGTAAGTGTAAGCTAAATGCCACTTTTATGCCAGTCGTTTTTGGTCTGTGGCATTTTAATTAAGCTAAGAATTTTGGCATGAAAGATTTTTTCTTCCCAAATAACCTTTCTATTTAGCATCAAAATGTAAGTTAAAACCTAGCTACCTCTTTCAAAGGACATATCAAGAATACATGCTGCTTTCATTTAAAGAAAAAACAGATACCTTCCATTTTCTCTGAGCCAAGTATTTCTGCAGCAATAGTTGGGACTTGAGACGAACTTCACATTTTGAAGCTTTGGCAGGCAAATTATGCAACCACTCGTGTTTCAGGCACTGTGTGGCACTCATTCTGCAGCTGTGAAACCAAACAGCAATTGAGATTTTTAGTTGGGTTTGCCTTTTCTGGTTGTCCACAAATTAATTCAGTGGGGTAAAAAGCCTGAGCCAGTGGAACAGATTAATCATTTAGGTAGGTTCATGCCGTGTACAAAAAAGGGAACTTCTCATTCTAAAACTCCACTCCTTAGAAGTGTAAGAAAGTTGTTCAGCAAAATGTTCCCTGCCCTCAGTAGAGGGAATATATCCCAGTGATGAACCACCCCTCCCAGCGAGAGCTGGGGAACCGAGGCAGGGCAGTGGAAGGCCAGCTGGGCCTACAATTACTCTTAAGATAGTAAAAGAACGTGAGCCTTGAAAGACCCTCAGTCTCTCCTTCCAGAGAATAATGTCAGCTTGTTCATCTGAATTAGAAATATTTTGTCTCTCGTAACTTTTCACAATCAGAAAGCAACAGAATAGTAGCGGCCAGGGGACTGTGCGCTGTCTCGGAGCCCAGATGCTTGGGACTCACCCGCACCACTTGCCGTAACTTCTTTATGTCTGAGTATCAGACACGCAGTGGCTTCACCATGACTGACGGAGCTGCTGAAAACTATGTAGGCCTTCACTATCAAGAAATGAGGTTTCCTAGCCTTTGTTCTGGGGACTAACATCTGCACATCTCAATTTTTTTTCAAGATTAGCCTATTAATAATGATACTTGGTAGGAGGACTAATTTGTAAATATGGTCCTTTCTAAAACTCTAGGTTTTATGCTCCTAGTTGTTTGTTTTTTAATTGATTTCCTTCATCCCTTTCCCTGCCACCTTTTTTGCTCCAAAGAAGTAGCAGACTAAGAAATCCTGGACAGAATCAGCCCGTGGGAGCCCAGCACCCGCCTGCTCTTCATTGCGCCCAGGCGAGCGGGCCCAGGTGAGCGGTCACCGCCGGAAAGGTTCACGAGTGACGCGCAATGACGGGTACCTCTTCTCCTTGACCAGCAACCGGGAAACAAAGTCCCTGGCCTCCTCTGACAGCCCTTCAAAGGTGTCAGTATCAAAATCCCAAGTACAGTTCACAATGAAATTCATGGTCTCTGCATCTGTTTCCCCTAGAAATGGGGACAGACCAGTGAGTCTATAGGGAAGAGAAAGGACTGTCAGTATGAGGAAGCTACATCTGCCAACATGCATTGACAAGATAGACTCTTACAAGGTTCAAGCAGAACTAACCAGAACCCCTATTACTTCTCCACAGGAGATCATCCAGTGTGTTTGGTTAGGGGAGGAAGTGGCAGGATTGAAAGGCAGGAAGGGTGTTTCAGTAAATTCCCAGCCATACTCACCTTTTGAACTCTCACCTGAAGTAAAGAGTAAATTGGGACCTAATCCAATATATGCACATATCAGGTACATATTGACTCAATTTAAAAATAGCTTAGCATGTCTGAGACAGCCAGCCCAATTTAGATACTAGCCAGGGCTCAGGGGCCAAAGGAAAACTGGCTTTATTGGGCCCTTCTAGAGTGAGGGTGGAGAGGCAGGGCTGGCCTTGGCCTTGAACGTCCCCCTCCTGGTGCAGCACACGTCCAAAGTGTGGGACACAAGGTGGCAATTATACCACAATGATAAGACTGGGAGCAAAGCATGACTCTGACCTCTGAGGAAATAGCCAAGGAAAGCCCACAGAGAGAGGAACATGTTTACTCTGTACACAAATCTCCTCTCTGCCCATCCTAACTGCTTCCTCGGCCCACAGAAAACAGGGAGCGCAGAGCAGGAGGGACAAGGCCCGACGAGGCCGCAGCACCCTGCGCTGCCCATCCCCTCTCCTCCCCACTCTGGTGCACTCCAGCGCTGCTTGGGCTCTTTGCTAGAGAGCTTTCTGTCTAGTGGAAGCTGCTTCTTCCACCCAGAAGTTTCAAGGAATTAATGCTGCTAGATCAGCCCTCAAGCAATAATTGATAGAGTTGGTATAGGAATACCTCAACTCTCTCACCCATCAGATATAATGACTTCACCATGGATCCCAACACTCCCCCCAGGATTAAACTCCAGTTGCCAGCAGTGGTAACTGACTCAGTAACTGCCTTAAAGGCTGTCTTCCCCCATCCTGCTTCCCCACTCCTCTGTTGGTGTTTCCTGGGAACAGCTCCCAAATGAACTACTCACACTCAAAGTCTTGCTGCTACTAAGGGTACCCAAACTAAGACAGCCCCAGTCCCCACTGAAAGCCAGGCCCAGGGCACTCACAGCATGTAGATGATGACTCCCACACTCCACATATCCGTGGGGAAGGAGACAAACTCGTAGTTGACAACTTCCGGGGCCAGGAACTCAGGAGTGCCGAAGTTCACCTTCAGCTTCTCCCGGGGCTTGTACCTGGGGAGGTGGGGGTTCGTGTAGAAGACCATGGGAGTGAGCCCCGGGAGATACAGAGCCTGGGACTAATCTCTGGTGGGAGCCAGATATTCCTCAACCCTTCCTGTAAGCCACCTGCCTGGACTTCACATTCCACCACACATGTGGTTCACTGGGTAATCATCACATCACCAGGACCTCCAGACTTTCCTAGGTCACCAGGAAAAATCAGAAAATCACAGTCCTCTAGGCAATGACAATCAGAAAAGGAAAGATCAATATACCTTAGTCCCCAAGCAGCCACAAGATCAGGCTTAAACAAACTGGGTGGAAGCTGTGTGTGGAGGTCTGCTGTTGGTGTGGGCAGTGTGGTTGAAGAGATGATAATAAGAATTAGAAAAAGGAAAAATGCTCAACATTACTAATCATCAGGAAAATACAAATCAAAACCACAATGAGATTCCATCTGACACCATCAGGATGGCTGCTATCAAAAAAAGTGTTAGCTGAGATGTGGAGAAATTGGAATCCTTGGCAGTGAGAATGTAAAATGGTGCAGCCACTCTGGAAAACAGTATGGTGATTCCTCAAAAAATTAAAAGTAGAACAACCATATGATCAGTAATACCACTCTGAGTATATATTCAAAAGAGCTGAAAGCAGAATCCTGCTCATAGCAGCATTATTCACAGTAGCCAAAAGGTAGGAGCAACTGAAGTGTCTGCCAGTGGATGAATGGATAAGAAAAATGTGGCATATACATACATACAATGGGATATACTGTTCAGTCTTAAGTGGAAGGAAATTCCAACACATGCTACAATACAGATAGGTGAAATCATCCAGTCACAAAAAGACAATACAGTAAGTATGATTCCACTTAGATGAGGTACCTGGAATAGACAAATTCAAAGACAAAAGGAGAATGATAGTTTCCTGGGACTGGGACAGGAGAAAAATGAGCTATTGTTTGCAATGAAAGTTTTGCAAGATAAAAAGTTTTGCAAGATGTGAGTTCTGGAGGTTGGTTGCATAACAGTGTTAATGTACTTAACTGTACTGAAATCTTAAAAGAGGTTAAGTTGGTAAATTTTGTTATGTATTTTCCACAGTTAAAAAAGAAAAAAAATTTAGAAAAAGTTCTGGACATAAAGTTTAAGGGAGATTAGAAAAGAGAGGTGATGGCTGAGTAGGAAGGGAGTGAAGCAACAAAAGGTAGTTCTGAGAATCACTCTTGAAGAAGAAAGTCTGTAACTAAAATTTAGTCGGCAGCAACTAGGATGTCCCTCAGTAGCTGAAAGGACAATGGAATAGTATTTAATGCTAAAAAGAAATGAACTATCAAGCCATAAAAAGACGTGGAGGAAACTTAAATGCCTATTACTAAGTGAAAGAAGCCAGTCTGAAAAGGCTACATACTGTATGATTCCAAGGACGTGACATTCTAGAAAAGGCAAAATGTAGAGACACTAAAAAGATGAGCAGTTGTCAGGAGTTGTGTTGGGGATAGAGGGGGAGATGAATAGGTAGAGCACAGAGGATTTGTAAGGCATAAAATATCATTCTCTGTATGATACCATAATGATGGATCCATGTCATTATATACTTGTCCAAACTCACAAAATGTACCACACCAACAGTGAACTGTAAACTATGGATTCGTAAACTATGGTGACAATTCTGTGTCAATGTAGGTTCATCAGCTGCACCAGATGTGTCACCCTGGTGGGGGATGCTGATAACGGGGGAGGCCGTGCATTTAAGGGGACAGGAGAGATATGGGACAGCTTCGTACCATCCCCTCAATTTTACTGTGAAACTAAAACCGCTCTAAAAAGAGTTCATTTTAAAATGTACTGGGTATTTCCTGTTTGCCAGGTACCATGCTCAAACTTTTATATATATATACACATATAAAATCTCTTCTCATCCTCACAACACCCTGTAAAATAAGTAAGATTATTGTCCTCATTTTAGAGATAAGGCCACTGAGAATAAAATGAATATTCTGCCCATGTGCCTGCTTCCTTTAAACCAGGGAGGTGAGATGTCAAAGAGCAGTCTCTTCTCTTCCAAATTTGCTGGCAGACAGGTAAATGCAGACCTGGAGCCAGCATAACCTACAGCCATGCAGTGAAAGGGCAACAGGCTCACCGTGGTGGCCTTGCAGTAGGAAGGTGGGAAGCAAGGGAGCTGGAAGAGAGCACAAGCCCTCTGGCAGCCGGCCCCTCCGCTGCACTGCGACCGGCTCGGGGCCAGTGAGTCAACCCGAGAGGAACGGCCTTCCCCTAACAGCAACCACTCCGCGCGGAGAGTCCCCAGGGAATGCCGCACGTCCTCCAGCACCTCAGGGCCCGTAAGCGGACGGTACACTGTTTGCTTCATTGTGTGGGGGAAAAAGACCTTTGTTAAATATATGGATGTATAAGACGACTTGATGAAGATCCTAATTTTGTTTTTGGTTTAAAATAGTGAGGATTTTTGCTTAGAAAGTGTATAAAGTATCTATTACTTCTGATAGGGGTACTGTACCTTTCTGTGTTCAAATGAAAATTGGTTTTAGTATTTAGTGTAGATGTAGTCTAGCAAATGTATTTGCAACTATTATGTGGACAATGCTGTGTGATACATACTTTTTCAATGTATGAAACTTACTGCTCCCACAAAAACAAAGGTGGAGCAGGGGAAGAGAAGAGAGGAGGGAAAGCCCAGGCCCTCAGCCCCTGGAAACCACTTTCCAGTTGCATTATCAGTCCTACCGCTTCATCCTGCCCGAGATCCTCATCCTATATCATGTGATTTTTAGCCCCTCCCACTAGTGGTGGCATATGCTGCCCCATCTCGCTGATGCTGGGCTTGGCCACAGAGCTGCCCAGCCAATAGAATGTGGGTGGGAGGGACAGTGGGCCATTTCCACGCCAAGAATTTTAAGAGCTTGCCATCTTGCTGCTCTGCCGTCGCCATGAGAAAAGAATTAGAGACACGTGGAGCAGACCTGTCCTCAATGGTCTGCATCTCGGATCCAGGCCCAGCACAGCTCAGCCCATACCAACGATTCCAATCAAGAGTATGTGGGTGAATGTTTAACACCGGCTATCTGGTTGTTGTTGTTTTTTAAGGCCTGATTTGTAGCATTTGCAATTTCTGTGCTGTAAATATGGTTTTTATTATGGTTGATTTCAAGGTACCATCATGATGTCACTGAAAACAGAGTTGGGAAGAGATGTGCAATAGCACACCATTCTATAGTATTTCCACCATATAGATTCAATAGGCATAACTACCGTCCTGAGCATAAATAACAATGAAATGAAGTAAAATAATTAGGAAGTGATGTTTTTAAAATGTAATATCTTTGTTTTTAATACAATTTCTTTAATTGTATGTTCATACAATTTAAATTTTAATGATGGCCATGTTTTAACAACTGGATTACAAGATTCCATATCATGAGCTAGTATGAGGTGGGTCTAGCACATCATTCCCCATACTGACTCACAAATGTATAGATGAGAATAAAGACTTTTAAGCCACTGCATTTTGGGGTAATTTGTTATACAGCAATATCACGGCAATAGCTAACCTCAAATCTGTGTCAAAATATCCACCAAGACCTCCTCTCCAGATTCCCAGCAAAAAGCCCTCCATGACTAAAGGGTCACATATGAGGCTGCAGCCTCAGGGGTTGGGTAGGCACTTCCTTGCCCCATCAAAGGATCTGATGAAATTGGCTTGGAGTCCAATCTAAGCACTAGGCTGGGAGTCAGCATACTGGAGAGGAAGCTTACACAAGATACTTCCCATCCTGTACCCGTCCCGACCCTTGACCCGTCCCTGTTCAGACCACTGACAGCTCTCACCGCCTACCCTGTGTAATGCTGACCCTTCTGGCTCGGCGCCACAGCCTCTGAAGGTTCGTATGTGCCCCACACTCTACCAAGGGCCATAACCCCACTGAAAATCTCAGCACCTTCTGATAGCGCCACCCAGAATACGACTTTGCTTCTGTTAGTATGACAAGGAGAAACTGGCACTTCCTCCCTTATCACAGTGATTCTGGAATATAAAATATGTTCTCTCAACCTGCACACCCCCCCCCTCACCCCCCAGATCCTTCCTCTTAGAATACACTTGCCTGGAAGCAGGCCGATTTGGCAAAAACCACCTTGGCAAAAGCCAATTTGCCAAACGATCCTATTACTAGAGGACCAGTTTGCCAGACTATTGAAGATGTTTTTGATGTTTCCCTTTCATCTCACGACTGGAACCTGTCAGCCCAGCTCAGCTCCGCTGAGTTCAGTTTCCTGAATATCGCGTGTTTCAGGGACCTGTTCTTCTCCAATGCCCAGCTGTTTTAAGTGGGTAGCCTCTTAAATGTGGTTCCCTGTGTTTAATTTCTTGAACTTGTTGCCTGCCCCTGGTCCCACCAGCAAAATTCTTGTAATCGGTGCCCTTGACCTGACAATTTTTGGATTAATTTTGACTTAGCTGATTTTTAGCAAATTGGCCTATAGTCCTTCCTACCTCCCCAGCAGCTAAGACTGAATGGCTCGACATTCAAGACTCCCACCTGCCTTCATCTCCTACTGCATCTCCCGCCCCCAGGTCAGCCTGCTCATGTACAGTGCGCACCTTATTCTCACTCTCCAGCTGCCCCTCAGGTGGTTACTTCTTGCTCTGAACTCACAGTGTGCCAGTGTACATACTCACTTGGCAATCAGTCATCTGGCATTTGGGAGGGTGTTGCATGTCCTAGTGTGTGATTCCCAATGACAGGGTGGCCCTACAGTGGGTGAGCATGGGTTCTCATGGGAGACAGAAAATCTTAGCTATTAACAGTGGTTGTGGCCCTCACAGGGCCACAGTACATAAACAGATACACAGTACATCAGTGGTATTAAATTTCATGGAGAGGGGCCTGGCGATTAGGAAAGAAATGTTTAAGAAGGCTCTCTGGGGGGCAGGCAGTGATAATAAAAGATAGGTTAAGAAACATTGCTCTAGTGTATAAGACATAAGACATCATTTGGTAAAATATTAAGCAGTTTTTTTACATTATGGACAGAATATGATTTTTAAGCATTTGGGCTGGGGGATCTGGTATTGTTCATAAAATACAGTACACCATAAAGGGGACCCAGAAGGTACAGTGGGGTGATACAAACTTTCCTCTGCTGTTCTAATGATATCATACTTGGCCTCCCATCATGTGGGGCACTGAAAATGATTTTTTACCCCTGAAAAGGGTAACATTTACCACTCCAACCAGCGGGGGGGGGTGACCTAGGAAGAAGACTCTACCACTGAGGTTTGGAATGCCCCCTCTAGGAGGCAGGAGCTGGACACCGGGCCTTAGCTCAGGTGAGCCGCTGTGCCTCCAGGAGGACGAGGTTCTGCTTTCTTCCCCTTGTGGATGGAGTAGAGGACACACCGTAAGTCTCATCAAGTGACAAGAACAACTTCTTCGTGGAAAATGACCATGAGGGTGAGGGAAAAATTTAAGGGTTGAAAATTCAGCTGTGGTGTGAAGACCTACCTAGGAAATATGTGATTTCCAGAGAAATGCCATTCTTCATGGAAATAGAATTCTGGGGGAAGCCTGGAGGATAGGCATACAACAATTTCCATATTTAAAGATTGTAGATGCCCAAAGGTTTGGGGGACTGCCCTCCCCAATGCCAAGGGTCTGCTACTAAGAACCCCACCATTGGGTGTGTGCGCCATGGGCAGGAGCCCTACAGAGGCATGACCTTCATCACTCGTGACACACAGGATCACACAGCAAAACTGTCTATACTTCACTAGACACTAGATACTTTTTAATGTTTACCTTATGCACTTGAAACTGGAGAAGCTAACCACCGGATAGGATGGCTCTGCCTCATTGATGTATCATCTTCTTTAACGTTCATCACTGCCCTGTGTCAGCAGGTACTTCACTATATCACCATTTTACCATAACAACCCAGTTATGAGGGGCCCAGAACCACTTACCCACAGCACCACCCTTCACTGTCATGTGTGCACTCTCCTATTTGACCTAGTCATTTCCTGGAGGGCAGGGATGGTGATGTATATCATACAGCCCAACATCTCCTGGCCCCCAGAGGCCTGAGGGATGAATAGAATTGAGCTGCCCAGAGCCCCCGAGCCATGGCCCTCCTTTAGCCATCATTCCCCTCTCGGCTCAGACAGGCAGTTTGAAGCACAGTTAATTCCATAGCCTTTCACAGAGAAGCAGAGCCCATAGCACAAAGTCACCCACTGCAGTAGTAATAGGGCCTATCTGCACAACTGAAAGCCACTAGCATCTTAGTGACAGAGCTTTCTAGTGTCAGTCCCAAACTTCAACAATTGGTTGAACTGTGGGTAACCACACCCAGGAGAACCAAAAAAATGCCCAAGGAGTTTTTTCAAAGTGCCTAAATAGCCCTCTTACCTTCTGGCCAGCCCGAAGTCAATTATCTTAATTTGGTGTCCTGTCTGATTGACACACAGTATGTTCTCCGGCTGGGAAAGCAAAGGAAATCTGTTTAGCTCAATCAGCAGGTAAGAAGGTCTGCAGCTCCCACACTTACATTAATAGGTCTGCTTCCCAGTCCCCAAGGGAAATGAATAGCTCACTGCAGCACTACAGGGATATATAGACAGTGAAAATAAATAAAGTAGACTGGTGTGAGACAATAAGGAGTGGTGTGGACTGTGAAAAAGTGGAGGACCCCTGCCTACGTAATGCAGTTCTGCTGGTCACCATGCAGGAATGCAGGCCCAGTTGCCAAAATTCCTTAGTCTTCAAAAAAGTCAGAAATAGAGATTTCTTTATGTGAAAATTCTGTGCTTTTAAATGTTGACAACTAAATCAAATTTAAATATACATTCTCCTCTCTGCTGCAGATTTGGCCCATAGGCTGCTTGTTTGAGACTGCTGGCTTGGGGTGGTGGTTCCAAGCTTTGGCTGCACATTAGAATTATCAGGGGGACTCTCAGAAGCCCCAGTGCCCAGGCCCCAATCCTGAACAATTACATCCCAGAGTGGGTCCAAAGCTTCAATAACTGGGTTAAGGACATCAGAGCTGCTAAATGTCCATCTTTTTTTGTGGTGATGGCTGTGACACGTGGGATAAAGATCATGGTCTTGACATGCTCCTCCCCTTAAGTCTTTCAGATCAGCTCTGAGGCCCTGAGAGAGCCTGGAACAACACCTACTGCTTGTGCAGGACAAATTTGGATAGTGGTGGGGAGTGGGAGCAGATGTAGGGTTTATGGCAGAAAGGACCTGGAGGCGTGAGGCCCTCCATGCTGAAACCTCAGAGTCTCCATCTATAAAAAAGGAATAATAACCTCTTCCTGCCTTCCTCCTGGGAGGATATGAGGATCAAATGACATAATATGCATGAAGCATTGCAGTTTCCAAAGCAAATGTAGGTACTGTTTCTCCCAGTAAAAGGTCTTATTGTTATTAATGTTATGATGGGGTTGTACAATTCTTCAGATATTTAAAATCTCTGCGTCTTCTCTATATGGTCTAGAACAACATTGTCCAATAGAAATATAATGTAAGCCACATATATAATTTAAAATATTCTAGCAGCATCATTGAAATATAAATTACATAAATAATATCATAAAATTCACCATTTTAAAGTGTAAAATTCCATGGTTTTTAGTATATTCAGAGTTGTGTGATGATTATTATAATTTTAGAACATTTTCATACTTAAAAAAAAAAACCCATACCCATCAGCACTCTCCATTTTCCCTTAAGCCCCAAATCCTGGCAATGACTAATGTATTTTCTGTCTCTGTGGATTTGCCTTTTCCAGACATTTCATATAAATGGAATCATAAAATTTTAGCCTTTTGCATCTGGCTTCTTTCACTTATCATAATGTCCTCAAGGTTTATCCATATTGTAGCATGTATAAGTACTTCCTTCCTTTTCATAGTTGAATAATAATATTCTATTGTATATATATTGTTTATCTATCCACCAGTTAGTGAACATCCAGGTTATTTCCACTTTTTGGCTGTCATGAATAATGCTTAAGAACACTTATATAGAAGTTTTTGTGTTGACTTACATTTTCAATTCTCTTGAGTATATGCCTAAAAGTGAAATTGCTGGGTCATACGGCTACTCTATGTTTAACATTTTAGGAACTGCCAAACTGTTTTCTAAAGTGGATGCACAAGGTTATAATCCCATCAGGAATGTATAAAGGTTCCAATTTCTCCACATTCTAGCCAACCCTTCTTCTTGCCTGTTATTATCATTTTTATTTTAGCTAGTCTAATGGGTGAAATAGTATCTCATTGTGGTTTTCATTTACATTTCTCTGACTAATGATGTTGAGAATCTTTTCATATGCTTATTGTTCATTTGTATATCTTCATTGGATAAATGTCTATTCAAATACTTTGCCCACTTTCAAATCTGTCTTTCTATTATTGAGTTTTAAGAGTTCTTTATATTTGCAAGATACAAGTTCCTTAACAGATATATGGTTTGGAAATATTTTCTCCCATTCATGGGCTTTCATTTCATTTTCATGATGGTATCCTTTGAAGTATAAAAGTTTTTAATTTTGCTGAAGTCTAATTTATAGATGTTTATTTTCTAGCTTGTGCTTTTGAATCATATCTAAAATACCATTGCTTAATCCAAGGTCACAAAGATTTACTCGTATGTTTTCTTCTAAGAATTTTATAGTTTAACTCTTACATTTAGGATCCACTTTGAGTTAATTTTGTATGTAGTGTGAGGTAGTGGCCTAACTGCATCTTTTGCATGTGGATATCAAGCATGGTGTCCCTGCACTATGCTGGGACATTTGTTGAAAAGATTATTCTTTCCCCATTTAATTGTCATGGCACTGTTGTCAAAAACCTATCAACCACAAATGTATGGGCTCATTTTTGGACTCTCAATTGTATTTCATTGACCTATCTGTCCTTCCTTACATTCATAACATATTGTTATGATTTCAGTATCTCAGTAGTAAGTTTTTAAAATTGGGAACTGTGATTCCTCCCAATGTGCTCTTTTTCAAGACTGATTTTGCTATTTTTGTCCCTTGAGCCTCCACCTGAATTTTAGCACAAACACATTAATTTCTGCAAAAAATCCTGCTATGATTTTGATAGGGATTGCGTTACATCTGTAGATCAATTTAGGGAGTATTGCCATTGTCATCTTAATAATATTAAGTCTTCTAATTCATGACAATGGGATGTCATTCCATTTACTTAGGTCTTCTTTAGATTCTTTCAACACTGTTTTAATTTTCAGAGTTAGGAAGTGACCTCTGTTAAATTTATTCCTAAGTATTTTATTCTTTTTGATACTATTGTAAATGGAATTGTTTTCTTAATTTTATTTACAGCTTGTTGATTGTATTCTAGTATATAGAAATACAGTTGATTTTTGTATATTTGTCTTATATCCTGCAAACTTGCTAAACTCATCTATTCCAATAGTTTCTCCTCACCCTCCTTGGGATTTTCTGTCTACAAGATCATGGCATCTGTGAATAGAGACAATTTTACTTCTTCCTTTCAATCTGGGTGCTTTTTACTTCTTTTCTTGATTAATTGCCCTGGTTAAACCTCAAGGGCAGTGCTTAAAAGAAGTGGCAAGAGCAGATATCCTTATCTTGTTCCTGACCTTAAGGGGAAGCATTCAGTCTTTTACCATTAAGTATAAAGCTAAATGTGGGTTTTCATAGATGGCCTTTATCAGGTTGAGAAAGTTCCCTCTCTGCCTAGTTAGTTTAGTATTTTAATTATGAAAAGTTGCTTGATCTTGTCCAGTGCTTTTTCTGTATCTGTTGGAATGAGGATGTGGTTTTGTCACATTCTATTAATATGGCAAATTACACGGATGATTTTCATATGTTAAACTAACCTTGCATTCTTGGGATAAATCTCACTTTGTCATGTGTATAATCCTCTTTATATGTTTATTTGGTTTGCTACTATTTTATTGAGAATTTTTGCATCTATATTCATAAAGGATATTGGTCTGTAGTTTTTTGTTCTTACATGTCTTTGGTTTCAAGATAAGACTGGCCTCATTAAATGAGTTAGAAAGTGTTCCCTTCTCTTTTTTGGAAGAGTTTATGAAGAACTGGTGTTAATTCTTCCTTCCTTGCTTTGAGTTTGACTCGCTCTTCTTTTTCTAGCTCCTTAAGGTAGAATGTCAGACTACTGATGCAAGATTTTTCTTCTTTTTTAATATAGGTGCCTGCAAAATTTTCTTCCTGCTTTAGATGCCTCCCGTAAGTTTTGGTATATTGTGTGTTCTCATTTTCATTCATCTCAAAGTATTTTCTAAAACTTAATTTTAATAATATATTTTATTTAACCCACTATATCTGAACTATCATTTCAATAGGTTATCAATATATATTTCCCATTCACTTTTTATAGTCTTTGAAATCCACTGTGTATCTTATATTTACAGCACATCCCAAGTACTAAATTTTCACCAGAAATATTTTAGATGTATTTAGATTTCATGAATTGTGTTTAGATTTTATGAAATTCATGGTTGAAAAGTAAATTCATATATTGAAGTTGTTCCAAAATACTTAAAAGTTTACTAATAACTGAATAGAGTGTCAGTTTTTAAATTTAAATCAGTTGAAATCAATAAAATATAAAATTCAATTTCTCAGTCACAGCAGCACAGTGCTGCACAGTGACATTACACGGGACAGTGCGGCTCTGGGGCTTTCTCCGTGTTTCAGTCCATACAGTGTCCCCGGGACGCAGGTATTT
>JAQQAC010015468.1:36588221-36716988 GCA_029783875.1 Phataginus tricuspis | reverse complement strand
CAAGGTGAAGAAGCTCTGGAGATCTGTGTCACACATATGAATATACTTAACGCCACTGAACACATTTAAAAAGCATGCTTTTTACAATTAAAAAGTGAGGCCTTTCCCCAGCCGCTGAAGGCCCAGCCCCATTCCCTAAGTTCCTGTGAGTCCTTTGAGAGCAATGCCTCTTCTTTAATGCAGTAGACTCAGCAGCCTGTGGGCAGGAGGCAACAGTGTGTCCCCAACACAGTGCCCTCTGGGGGTGAGTATGGGTTGGTGATGAAAAAAAGACATGGTAGGATGGGAAGGGTGGCATCTAAGCCTAGGTCAGGCCCTGTTTCAACAGAGGGACATGAGAAACTTCTGGAAGCCAGTTGCTAGAAGAGTATCCAGGTAATCAAGGGGCCAGCTGAGAAGGCCAATAGTCACCACTGTCCCCTTTGATCTTCATACCAAGGGACACAGGATGACCCAATGCACTGCCATGCATTCCCATGCTACTCTGAGTGTCCAAGGCTTTCCCTCCTGCACAGCACAGCCAGGGCAGGCATGCATCACAGCACTCGGTCCCACCAAGTGCCTCAGGATCTTCTACACGGTAGCCACTGCCAACCAGAGCCGCAGCTTGAGTTCAAACCTATTTTCCTCAATATATACCCATGAGGAGGGGCAGGCAGCGATCTCTCTATTTCTTGGGCCCTGTGGCAGTCTAGTGTCCCTAAAACTCAGCTCATAAAGACCTTTCCCTCACCAGAATCTTTTGGGGGCCCCTAACAGGCTCATGGCAAGTCAATCCTGATCCCCAGATTCCACATTCACATCCCTGATGGGCATCCAGGGATGCCTGCTAAGAACCCCTCCCTTTGGCTGGTTAGGTCTCCCAGGAGCTCCATTTCCTTCCGGAACAAAAGCTGGCAAACACAGGGCTTCTCAGCCCCCACACAGATACCAGCTCCCCTCCCAAGCCCAGCCTCAGCCTCAGGGCCCCGTTACAGGTCCGGACATCCCCGGGCAGTAGCGGGAGGTACCAGGTCCTTTTGAGAGAGCTGGGAAAGCACAGTTCCCTCCAGTGGGCATCCCTGGGAGCTGGGACGCACTGACCCCCAGGGCTGGCAATCACAGGGCTCGGAAGGGCTTGGCAGTCAGCGGCTGGACTCTTCGTTCTGCGCTGTGTTTGCAGAGATGGTCCTCAGGCTGCCACCTCCAGGGCACCAAGCTTAATTCTTTGGAAAGTTCCCTGGACTGACCCAGCCTCCACCCACCATCCACCACCCACCTTTGAGTACCCATCCTTCTCTCCCCACCAGAGTGGTGAAGACTTGATCAAATGCTGACCAGAGGAAGGTGTGGTGGTTAAGGGCACAGTTTCCGGAGTCTGAAAACTCTGCGAATCCCAAGCTGTGTGGCCGTGGGCACTCTGAGCCCATTTCCTCATCAATAAAATGAGGACACCAACCACACTCGCACCCAATGATGTTGTGAGAATATAATGAGATGATGCTAATTCCTGGCACCTGGAAAGTGTTCAGTGAACCCCATCTTTTAGCTATTATTATTGCTCTAAGAACTAGAGATTCTCAGCCCTATTCCACACTGAAATCACCTAAGGAGGTTGTTTAAAAATAGATATAGATGATTAGAGAGATAGATACATAGATGATAGATTAGATAGATTAGATGATAGATATAGATAGATGATAGATGATAGATAGATGATAGATAGATGATAGATAGATAGATAGAATGTATCTCAATGCGTGTGCCTCACTCCAGACTGAATAAATCAGATCTGTGGGCACTGGTATTTTAAAAATTCCTTCCAGGTAATTCTAATGAGCACCAAGTGAGAGCCAGTGCTCTGAGTTCCTGAAGCCGAGGCCTTCTCCTGCCTTCCCCTTGTGAGGTTGCCCAGCAATGTGCAGAGAGCAGACACTCAACCCGAGCAGCTGGTTCCGTGGCCATGTTCTAGCTGTGGAGCTACAGTTAATCCCTTTTCTTGCCCAGCCTGAAGGAGTACCCCTTACCTTGGAGGTGTTTCTCCACCACCGTGAGTTGCCTTGGTCTGGACTGGTGGCCCTGGAGTCAGCCTCATGCACTCCTCCAAGGGCCGAGGGTCACGTCTGCTGGATGATGCTCCTTCTTCTGTACCTGGTACAGCCTCCTGGCTGCTGGAGGCCTCACTGACCCTGCTGGGTGCTGCAGACAATTCCAGGCTAGTTCCAGAGTTCTCACTGGATGTCCTAGGAACTTTGGCTTCTGCCTCTGTGGGCAGCAGCAGGTGTCCTGCTGAGGCCTCTGCCTGGGTGAGCAGGTCAGATCCTATCCCTGAAGCATTGATGTGAGGCAGCCTCTCCACTGTCCCCTCTGGCAGGTCCACCTTCTGGCTTTCTACAGGAAAATAGGCAGGGTAGAAATGGACTCCCATTTAGAGGAATCTATCCCAAATACATTATAAAGAATATGCAGAGGGCCGTTCAATGAGCATGTTTATAATAGGCAGACTGGAAACAACCCAACTGACCATCAGTAAGGGCTGGTTGATTAAACCAAGACACATCATACAAGGAGTGCTGCACAGCCAAAAAAAGGAGACATGAGTATCTCCATGTGCAGCTATGGAGCAACCTCAGGATATACTCTACGTGGAAAAAAAAGCAAGGTGGAGAAAAATGTGTATGCTATGTTTCTGTTTATGTGTGTGTGTGTGTGTGTGTGTGTGTGTGTGTGTGAGTACATGCACATGCATGTGGTTAATCACTTAAAATGTGGCCTAAAGAGACTGGACTTCAAAGAAAAGGTAAGACAAAAACTTTCTTAAATGGTTCCATGTGCTGGGGAGGAAACTGGGTGCAGGAAACAAGGATAGAAGCTAGAGTTCTCTTAATATACCTTGTTTTGTCAATTTGACTTTGGAACCATGTAAATATTATGCAAAATTATAAAAGAAAATTAAACTTAAAAAGAGAATCATAAAAAAGTAAAACAAAGTGAAATAAACCTGAGTATCAAGCTAGTGACATAGCTTACACAAAAAAGAACTATTCCAGTGACTTTAAAAGTAGCAACACATAGTGAGATATAAATATAGGACAAAAAGAACTGCCAAAAAAAAAGCAGAAGCTTCGCCAGTTGTTCAGTGATCACATCGGTGGTGGTGGTGGTACTTTTATTGTGAAACTGCATTGGATGCCGTGTGGAATAAAGCAAACGGGGCCCCACCTACCTGCCCACGGCCCCTTGACCCCGGCTTGAGCGGCTCTGGTGCTCGGGGCGTGCTTTGGTTTTGCTCCCTTCTCCTCCACTCGCTCTTTGTTCTAAAAGAACAACCATAACTATCTTCGTCATCAACATCATCGTTCAGGCCACAGACATTTGGTGAGCCCCTACCATGTGCTTAAGACATAAGTACCTAGGCTACTTCACGCGGTCTCACAGTAATACGAAAAGGTAGATATTGCTATTGTCATTTTAGACATAAGAACATTGAAGGCTTCTCAAAGTCACCAAATCCTTTCTAATGTGTCACCATACTGCCAGTACCAGCCCCTGAAAGAAGTACCTCAAAGTACTTGGACCAGGGATGAAAAGAAAACTTAATCTTCAAGTGTCAATTCAGATCAGCCGGTCACGGCAATTGCAGTATTGGCTTGGGTTGGATCCATGTCGGGGCTTGGGTTGGGGGGAATATGGGCGGACGGGGTAAGGCGTCCCATGATCAGTTAATAATGTCTTCCTGGGAGCTGGCTGGGTGGAGCCCTTGACAGTACAGCAGTGTGGCCAGGAGCATAGACTCTCAGACCTTGGGCCAGACTTGCTGGGTTTAAACCCCACCGTTACCACTTGTCCAAGATCCTTTATTTCTCTGTATCTCACTTTCCTCATCTGTGAAATAGAAAGAATATTATGTGCCTCATAGAGTTAGTGGGAGGACCGGGGGAGTTAATTTGTGGAATGTCCTGAGAAATGTGCCTCGCATGATAAATGTTTCGTATCTCTGGTGATTTTGTCCTGCCTGAGACAGAGCTGTCCGTGCTCAACGAGCTGACCGTGTAAGGAGGCTCAAAGCCCAGCCCAGAGAAGCTCTCAGCAGCTATTCCTTAATTCCAAACACTCCACACCAGACCAGTGCATGGGCTCACTCCTGGAACAGTCTAGCCACCTGAGATTTCCAAGTGCAAATACCTCTAGATGGCTTGACCTCTTGCTGGGTCCACCAGGTACTTCTAGAGGGTTTGAGCCTTTGGCTGGTGCAGCCCCCAAGACTCCTCCGGGCGCCTGGCACAGCAGCAGGTATCATAACCCTGAGCCTGGCTGAGCCCCAGGCCCACAGCACTCACCTCTGAAGGCCTTGCCCACAGAGGCCTCAGTTGGGAGCCCACCACCCAAAACAGCTCGAGACACACTGTTTGGCTTACATTTAAAATTTTTTAATTTGTCATCAACATTTTAAATCTAGAAGATTTTTACATTAAAATTCTAAGTTCCCTTTTGGGGTGATAGAATTGTTCTAGATTCTGATTATGTTGGTGTGAGTATATATATCTGTATACTTAAAATGTATGTATTTTGTGTGTGTATGTATAATTTATTGTATGTAAATTACACCTTAATAAAATTGATTAGATCCAGGTTCCCATCTTTCCTTAAATCTGAAAACCTGGTGATTCCAGGCCCACCTGGCGTAACTAGGCTGGAGCAGTTCCTTCTAGCTGGGGCACCAGAGTCCTCACCTCTCTTGAACGTTAAGGCGGAGAGCTGGTCCCACTGTTCTTCCTACACTATGCCCGTTCCTCTCAATCCTATTACTCGCTCACCCCTCTGATTCCAGGATGCCAAGTGTGGTCCTCTTAATGGTAAAAACACGACACACAGGAACACGTAGCCCAGCCCCTGGGGCGTGCTCGGCATGGAATTGGCACATGCCAGCTGCCGTCACCATGCTCATCATCAGTAGTGTCAGTGTGGCCTGGGCTCCCCGCTCAGCAGGGTCCCCTCCCTTGGCTTCCTTCTGCAGACTCTGTCCTTCCCCCCATACTTGGGGGACCAGAAGCATTATCAAGAGCTGCCTCCTGTTTTCCTCCACTAGTACAGAGGGACTCAAACAGATGTCCTTTGGCAGACCTTGGGCTCAGGTCGTTCTACCCGCCCCCTGCCTTTGGTGTGCGCAGGCCCTCAGACATGTACATGTGCACGCAGCTGAGGTGTCTTCAAGACTCAGCCTTCTGATCCCTGCCCTCCTGGGAGCATCTGGAGGAAGGAGAAGAGACCCCAAACAACATTCCAGAGGACTGATGTCCCACCCCTGGCTGAGCCTGAACCTGTCCTTCATGAGAGAGCACCTGGTTTCCAGTAATGATCTAATTCCTTGTTCCAAGCAAATGTGCCCCTAGGCATTTTAGAAGACCCTAGGAGGAGTTTCATGAAGGCCTGACACAATTTTCAAATTTAACAGCCAGTGCTAGGATTTAATTCAATCACACAAATGATTACTATGCCCCAGCCTCTTAGGACACAAGTCTCCAGAAACTCTCCATAATACACCATTTTCAGCACCAACAGTAAGTTGAATGGTTGGAGCTGTGTCTCTGTTCACAACCCGTTCTCTGACTCTGCCTGTGAGACGCATGCCGACTGCAGTACACAGAAGGAAGTAGAGAGCATGCCATGGGCCAAAGAGGAGCTGACAGCCTGACTGGAAGGCTAGACCCACACCTACAGATGGTTCCCAATGTGTGTATTAAACACAAAGACCAGAAGAGAGAGCAATCACATGCCAGTGGGGCAGAACAGACAAGAAATGTTGCAGGAACTCAGAAAAGAGATAGTTCTGACTGCCATCCATCCAGAAATGCCTAAGTATCTGCTACATGTATGACAGTTAATTTCACTAATATATGAAGAGCTTTTACACATCAGTAAGAAAAGTGCAAAAAAACTGAAATAGAGGGAAAAGAACATGAGCAGGCAGTTCACAGAAAAATATGAAAGGTTTTAAATCTATGAAAGATGTTTCTAGCAAAAGAAATATAAATTGAAACTACAATGAGATACCATTCTGTCTAGTTCTGGTTATGTTTGAAATTTTCCATAATAAAAAGTTTTACATTTTTTTATGAATTAGAGGAAAAGAATTAGCTTTAAGAGGCATATAATCAGCTGCCTTATTTGGGTCTTGACTCAAATAAACAAACAGGAAGGGGAAAAAAAGTGTAAGATGATTAGGAAAATTTGAACACTGACTTTGGCAATATTGAATTGCTATTTAGTCTTTAGGCATGATAATAGTATTCCGATTATGTTTTCCTAAAAGAGCCCTTTCTTTTAGATATAAATGCTGAAATGTTTATGGAGGAAATGATCCAATGTCTCAGATTTGCTTCAAAATAACCTGGAGAAAGGGAAGCAGGAAGGGATTGGATGAAACAACATTGGCCTCCGGTCACGGGCTTACAGGGCCCATTATATGCGTCTTTACATCATGCTCTCCTGCCGCCAGACTCACCATGACGGGCAAGCAGTGATATATACAGTCAGGTCACATCTCGGACCAATACAGTATTGGGTATCAACTAAATTTCAATTAAAAAAATTGAAAAACAAAACAGGGTGGTCAATGCACTAACGTGCTTATAGATGAACATATCTGTCTGGAAGGTTTCACAGCCAACTGGCACCCATGATTGCTTGGGGAGGAGGATTGTCTTGGGGACTGGGGGATGAAGTAGGAGGGATGCATATGTTCTTTATACCACATGAACATTTTTACCATGTGCATATATTAGATTAATTTTCTTGTTTAAAGGTGAGGTTGATTATCAGTGGCAAGAGCAGGTCACACCTCCCCTGCAGGCCAGGCTCACAGTCAGGGTGCAGAAGGAGGGAGCACGCTCTGGGAGGAACCGCATGGCAGGGAGGGGCAGGGACCCGCCATCCGAGCCGGCCTGGCTGGGGTAGGGAAGGAAGACAAACTGTGGCAGCCTGGCCCCTGAAAGCCTCAGTAGCTGACAGTCAAGGGCAGACTCCTGTAGCCCTGAGCTTATCTCTTGCCAGAAGCTGGTGGACAACTGCAGGGGTCTGAAATGGTGGCTCCAGGCTGTCTGAGTGTTGCTGAGTGGCTGACCCTTAGCTGTTCCAAAACAGTGTTGCCTCTGTACACCTCACACATATACACAAACACTCCCACCCCAGCCAAACTTTCACTAGCCAGCTGGTTTGATTATGCAACCCCTGGGAACAGCGGCTCCCAGAAATGCCACACTCCACCCCCAGGCTCCGGCTCCGCCCTGGACCTGTGTGCCCCATGGGTCACTGTCAACACTAATCTCTCCACAGGCAGCTGCCCACTCTGCCCACTCTAGGACACAGCACAAGGTTGGGGACAGGAAGGGAGGGGGGCTTGGGTTTCTGAATGGGGGCTCCGCAGGGGTAAACTGACCATTCCGTCTCCTGCCCAGGGCAGAGGAACAGAAAGGAGCCAGGGGATGTCGCTGGGATGTCCAAGAAGCTTCACAGTCCCGTTCCCCCCCGAACAGCTCACTTATCCCTGGCTTCTGTGTGCCCTGGAGTCGCCCAAGCCCCACAGTCCCCCCCAGGGCGTTGCCCTTTCCTTTCCCTGGGAAGAGCAGCCAGTTGGTGTCCTGTCTGGAAACCCACCTATGACCTTTAAGGTTCTGTCTCTCCATTTCCCCACCAACAGGTGTGCAGGGGGCACAATATGGGGACAATAGCCCCCAGCTCTCCTAAACCTTGCCACCTGGCCTGTTTCCCCACTGGGCCCCTGGGCCTCCCTTCCAGCCAAAAGCGCAGGGAAGCAGGAACCAACCTCCATAGGGCTGTCAGCCAGGCTTCCTTTTCTCCAGGGAAGAGTCCCTTGCATGATGAAATCCACTACCTTTGAGTTCTGGAACACGGCCCCCACCAAAGCTATGGCCTTGTCCACAGCCACCACCATCCTGAAAAGGGCTTCGAGTCTGGCGCCATGCTGAGCGGCGTCCTGCCGCACAGCCCTAACCAACTCCAGGACCTCCAGCCGCCCAGCCTTTGTGGCAGCTGGTGGGGCATGATTATCCCCGGCCAGACCCAGGACCCGGGACGCCTCCAGCTGGCGCAGGCCTTGCTCCAGGCGGCCCATGCCTCGGTACACACACTGCAGTTTCTCCGTGACGTCTTCTTGGAAATGCAAGAGTTTGTCAACCTTCTCATTTAGCACATTAAGCTTTTTGTCCATGGTGGTTAAGTAGGCCTTGCTTGACACTAGCGGTGCCTGGGTCTCCAAACCCTCCTTAGGGGCTCCTGACATCCCGACGCAGCCTTGACAAGGCGGAGGAGTCGGGAGAGCCGCAGACCCCTGGTTTTCACTCAGGCGGCAGCGTCTGGATGTTCATTGGTCTTGGTAGCTAGAGCCTCACCCCACAGTGCCAACCCTCACGGATCACCTGGGTTGTTCAGGGAGCCCAGAGGACCAGGCTCTCTGAGGCTTTGCTTATCTCCCACTCTGCTGTGGGCCATGAGTGACAGGCTGGGTTTGGCCCGGGCCCTTCTCCTTGGGGCCCCTTTGACAGCACGGCAACATTCCTCTCTGAGAGGGTGCTGATGGGCAAATATTTTAAGAATCTGCCCGAGGCCGGCAGGAGTTCATGTAGCTGAAACTAAAGGTTAGACGAAAAGGGATCCTTTAGGTAAGATACCTGAAAGCTGGACCCCACAAGGGGCTCCAGGAACCCAGGGCAGAGTAAGATGATAGGCCCAAAGCACTGAGGAGTGGATGGTGTCCTGCTTGCTACGCACACATCCAATTCACAATAAAAAGCAAGACAAAAAATAAATGTGAGGCCATTCTGATTTTTTGCCATGATGAAATGTTGATGCTTCTGTAAATTAAAAAGAAATTTTCAGTGTCCCTGCTTTGCAGATGCCCCAAACATTTTTAGGTTGCCCATGGGGTGAGCCTGCAGGTTCCTCCTGACACAAGGCCTCAGTCATCAGTCACTTGTGCTAAAAATAGAAATGAGGGACAATGGCCTAGCTGCTCACCAAGTGCCACCCCACAGGTCAGGTTCCTCACGGAGGCCTCAGGGCACACTTGCCAGCAGCCCTCTGCTCTGCCAGTGCGGACTACCCGGGTACTGGGCACTAAATCCCTAAACTGAAACAGATGCAGTAGGGCCCTAGAGAGCAAGGGGGGCTGTGTTTCCCGTGGTTTCTGAATGCTTTCGCCTCAAAAACCTTTGAGTAGAACTTGTACAGAAGCATCAATAAAGCAAAGGGAGCAGCTCAGGCCAACACTGAGTCCAAGGCCACTGGGGAGCCCCTGAGTGACACCACTTTCTCCCAGGGCCTCACAGGGAGACGGCAAGGCTGGCCCGGCACACGGTCTCCTGAGGGTCGTTCAGCCAGTCAGTGCTGGCACCAGGGAGGGGCACTTTAGTGTCCCCTTAAGCTCCCCACTTCTGAATAAAAGCAATCATAAGAATACACTTTGACCTGGAAATCTCACATCTAATAGCACCTTTAGATCATTCTGCTATTTGGAGCTATAGGTCACCCATAAACCCTGTGCTTGCTATGCAAGTGCCACCTGACCACAAACCTCCTTGAAACCCATCCCTCTATTGGGAAAGCTGCCCTAAGAAGCCCATGTAGAAATCCAGACCCATTTCTGGAAGCACAATCGTAGGCGTCATTGGCAGAATGGCCTGAAACAGGCTCAAAAGAGCACTGGTCTCTTACAGTCACTGTGATCTAAAACATGGACACAAATAAATTCTCTTTGAAAAAAGAAATTTGGAGAACATTGTGTTCAGCCTTTCTTGGGGATTCACTATGTAACTCAACAAGACCTCATCTGCCACAGAGAGAAACCAGCATCTGACCAGGGGGTCACTTTCTGCCCCACACTTCCCACTTAATACTTCCCTGTGGAATTAGGGTTCCTTGGACCAAACTTGGGGAAGTGGCTGCCTTGAGAAATCTCCTGAAGTCTCACAGCCAGCCCAACTTCTGTCCTAAGTAGGTACCAATAACTGTTGTGGAATGAGGTCCCCACCAGTGTGAAGAGACAGACCCAATATTTGGGAGAGAGTTCCTACCAATACACACCACAGGCCAACCATTGCTATAGAGATCAGAGCAACCTGCATGCAGGTAAGCTCTGGGTTAATAAAGCCTGGAAAGATATCTTGAAAGTCCAGATGAACCCAAAGGAAACAAACAAATGTCCCAGATACATATCATGTGAAAAGCTAACAGATTACCAAGTGTTTCCCCTGGGTCTCCTTAAGCAACAAGTGATTACAAGATTTACTAGATATACTGGAAATGTGGCAGCTACATCATCCACTGTTGCAGAACAATGTTGAAGCTCCTTGAGGCCAGAACAACACCTCTTAGGCTTGCCTCCATCCTCAGGCATACCAATATTCCTGGCATGTGGTGGGCAATCACTGTACGGAAGGAATGAACTAATGAGGCTCCAGCAAGAAGCAGGAGGTGGGGCTGTCGGGAGACTAATGGAAAGAGGAGGCAGAAGCTGGGGTTTCCCAGAACAATCAAATGAGTACAAGGCAGGAAACCCTGACAATTCCAAGAAGTAAGCTCTCGGATCCTTTGGAAGAAAGCTCAGAATATACCAAAGAGAGAAATTTTTGAATCTTCTTTGATGAAAAGGAGCAACCACAAGAATCATCTTTGAATCCCTTTTATTTCTCCACCTACAGGAGAAACGAGTTTATGAGCACAGGGGCTCTTGAGGGCTGTTGCGTGGCTTTCCAACTCTCCCTGCACAGCAGGAGCCACTGGCAATTCTTTTTGGGCAACAGCACCTGCTCAGAGGAAGGGGGAGGCATTCCACCCTCCAAGTCGAGAGAACACAGACCAGAGAAAAGGCAGGTGAACTAGATGGCCACGGACTCCTTATCTTCCCTGGATAAGGGCAGGACAGCTGATCTAGTCCCAGAAAAAACAAGCTAACTTCTGTTTACTACAGGCTGGGGTCAGCATGCACTGAACCCCAAGACTCTACCTTGGTCTTCCTGGTGACAGCCCGCTTTCAGTGAAGAACCCCAGGAGGCCTGAGACTCTAGGTGGAGTAAGAGGGGAGCAGAAATGCAAGGGTGAAGAGTCTATTCCAAAGCACTAGTTCCTCCTCGCCCACCTCTGCACAGGATGGGCGGCTCTGGGGAGCCCCCACCTGGAGATCAGAGGTCTGTTTCTGGAGAAAGTCAGTGGTCCATGAAACAATAGTTCCACTTACTGGCTTTGAGGGTCCCTTGATAGCTTCCCATCTGATTGTCCTCAACAAAGCCAAGCAGTCAACAAGCCTCAACTACCCAGTGTTTTTTACCTTATTTTTCCGAAATATGCACAGATAAAAAAGGATCACCAGATATTCAAAGGAAGCCCCCAAAATGAAAAGAGGAGCCCCAAAGAAATAAACAGAAACATAGTTGTAGTGGAAAGAGAGTAAACAAGAAATAGAAAGTTTCAAAAAGGCTCTCAGTAGCCACAGAATGTGAAAGGTTATTCTATCCATTAAAACAGAAGATGGTGTTATGGAAAAGCAGCAGCATAGAATAAAGAGAGGTCTTGGAAATTTAAAATATGAATGTTAAAATTTAAAAATCCAATAGAGGGATTAGAAAATGAAGTTAAGATAAATCTCAGAAAATAAAACTAAAATATAAAGACATGTACATTATGAGAGAAAAGACAAGAGAGTTAGACAGTGGACCTACCTGATATCACATCTAATTAACTAGAGTTGCAGGAGGAAAAAAAATGAAAAAAAGAGGAAAGGGATTTATCAAAGAAATACAGTCATGCAATTTTAGAATACAAGGACTAATAGAAAATTATAAAAATCTCCCCAAATTAAAAAAAGAAAAAGTCACATACCAGAAAACTGCCATCAGAATGACCCTAAAAACAACTGGATGTTAGAAGACAGGTTGAATGTGACCTTGTAGATTAAAAAGGATTTCTCCTTAGAATTTTGAAGACATTGCACCACTGTCAGAGGGCAGAATGAAGAATTTTAAGATTTGCAAAGATGTAAAAAAACTTACTCACGTTTTCTAAGGAAGATGCTTTGAGGATATACTCCAGCAAAATGAGGCACTAAACAAACAAAAAATATAGCTCCGGGAAACAACAACTTCAGCGTAAACCCAGAGTTGAAGCAGAAAGACAGAGGGCCCCAAAAAGGGATGACTTCAGGAGGAGAAAATATTATATATTAAAGACATGTAGTAAAATGTTAAGAGCATGGGGCCTGGCATCAGACTGTCTGGATTTAACTCTTGTCTCTGCCAATTACTAGGCAGAATCGTGAGCCAGTTTACTTAACCTCTCTGTGTCTGCACTTCCTGGGCTGTAACGTGAGAAGAACAATGCATACACTTGATGGAGTTGTCAGGAGGGTAATGTCAGAAGGTCCTAAGGCGATGAGGTCAGTGCTTGGCACACAGTAAGTGCTCAAATGTTAGCCATCAGCATGATGCTGGCAGACAGGGTCAAGTGGAACAAAAGGGTTAGGGACACCAAGAAAATCAGAGCTCATACCAGAAAGAATGAAATTGAAGTACATGAATGAATTTTTTTCAGGGAATATCGTCATACTATTATGCCTTAATAAGGCATAAGAACACTTTATTATGTTGAAACAGTGATATATGTACTGTGGAGGTGGGACTGGAAAGTCGGGGGAGAGTGAGAGTTAAACCCTCTCTTCTCCTACCAGATCCACACAATGTACACAATTGGCAAGCAGGAAACGAGGCAAACACCTGGAGAAACAGCTAAAAAACTCCAGTGTATTTGCTGCTGGGGAGAAGGATGGGAAGCAGGTCGGGAAGCAGGTTTTGCAGGGCACATCTGAGGGGGGCCAATGCGTCACTCACCTCATAGATTTGTGTATTTATAACAAGTGTCGTTGTCGCAGCACATGGCAGTGGAAGGTATTGTTCTAACAAAATCAAATAGCACAACAACATCCTGAGAGAGGGAGGCCATGTGTCCTGAGGAGAGGGTACTCTTCTACAGCACATAAAAATGCCTTACGAGACAGCTGCATACCTGGAACGCTCTGAATGCAGCTTTCCTCATCTGTAAAGGGGGCTGGTAACAGTGCAGTAACCACAGGGCTGTTTGAATATTCATGAAGTAAAACACTAAGCATAGCACGGGACACATGGTAAGTACATGAAAGCAGTAGAGATTAGAACTCACCACCCCTGCACCCATTCCCATCACACCCCAGAGGGTAGCCAACAAGGCGGCAGCATGCTCAGTCACCTCACTGCGGAGTGGGGGCAGGGGGAAGGGGATGTCTCCCCAGCCCCAAATCAGCTCCCCCAGGCGCCCGGCCCAGCCCAGCCACTTCCCCTGCACCATTAGCTGGTGTGCACTCAGAACGTGCAGATGTGTCCTTCATTAAGCTGAGCCAGCTCAGGAAAGGAAACCAGGGATGAACTGGAATCCAGAAAGCATCACTAAGTTCAACGTGGACAACTTCAGGGTTAGCTGCTGCTCAACCTCGCCTACCTACCACACCCCGCATTAGTTGGGAAAGGCCATCCCTAGGCTGTACCCTTCAACCAAAGCCTCCTGCTGACTGAGTTTCTTGGTCCAAGAGGACCCAGGTCTGGGGAACAATTGTCACTGAGGCTCCCTTTGTCCCATGACCCTAACAATTGTTCTTCAGGCTCCTACTTCAAAGCAGACCGGTCCAGAGCTGCCCTTACCGCAAATATCTGGGTGTAATCTGACGCCCGCTGCTGGCCTCTGGTGCTGGGACTGCAAAGTGCTGGAGAGGGGCACAGTGTCCCCATGCTGCAGCTGTGCCAACTCAGTGCCTACTCTGCCTGGAGATGCCCAACTGCCCGGAGCACTGGGAATGAGGCGGGCTGGCCAGCCAGGATGATTTCTCTAGAACTCAGGCAGCCACGATAAGCCTGGCATTTCCACTTATCTCTGACCCTGCCCCAAGCCCCAGAGGCATCCAAAGGCTTCACTTGGATATCTGGTTTGCCGGACGGTATCTGCCTCCCTGGGGGCCTCCTTCCTGCATCACTTAGTGGAGTGTCCAGTTGTGAGACAAACACAGTGTGGTCCAAGGAGGGAGGGAGGGAGAGCTGACCTGAGTTCAAGACCCAGAATCCTGGAGCAGGAGCCCAGTAGGCAGCTGGGAATCCTTACCTTCAGGCTTCAGGCAGCCCTCCAGAGCAGAGGAAAGCCCCAGCCACCAGCAGAACAGATTGGTGGCCCTGTTTTCCTTCACTGAGGCTACCTGCACCCTAGCTAGGAGCCTGGTAAGTCATCTCCAGGCTGGGAGGTTCTTGCTATTGCTTCTTTGAATAAGACTACTCAGGAAGCAGTGAAGACACAAACAGTCCCCAGAGCCCAGGCACACTGCACTGGGGAAGGGGTGACCCCTGAGTCTGCTGAACGAGATACCAGCTCCAACTGGCCCCAGGGAGACTCCCTAGCCAGATCTTGCCAGAGTGCTCAGGGGAGGTCAAGCCCTCCATACACACTGGCACACATAGACAGACAGACAGACACACACACACATTGACTCACCTGGACTGGCTGACAGGAGTCAGAGAAGGGGCTGCAGGCTTTGGATATTAGTTGAATTTCAGAGCCTGGCCAGGGGCAGGCCCTGTGCTAAGCACTTCGGCTGCAGTGCCGCATTTCAAGCTCACTATGACTCCGTAGGCTAGACTACTGTTTATCATCCCCACGGTACAGAAGGGACCAATCTGGCTAACCTAAGGGGCTCATCCAAGGCCACAGAGTCAGAAAGCAAAAGTCAGGATTTCTACCCCATGCTGATAACTCACACTATTTGCTGCTTTTAGAGACAGGAGCAACCTCAGAGACTATAAGGGCCAATCCCTCATTTTGTTGGAGAATCTGAAGCCCAGAGAGGGGAAGGCACTTTATGAAGGTCGCTAGTTAGTCAACGGCAAAGACAGGACCAGAGAGCAAAACTCTTGACCTCAGAGTGGCCACGGAACTCCCTACCCTGCTCTGTGGGTTTGAGAGGGTGTGTGTATGTGTGTGTGTATCGGCCTTGGCCTCACAGGCTCGGCTCTGACAGCTAAGGGGAAAAGGAGGGGGCCAAGAGACCCCCAAATACAATGTTAGTTGTTTATTCTTCACTAGAAAAGTGTCTGCAACCTGTCTCATCTGGCTACCCAGAAAGATAATAAAACAACAGCCAGTGTCCTGCCAGGATGAACCCAGAACTGTGCTTGGGAACAGGATCTAAGTCAGGCTGGTCTCTCTGAAGAAGAGAGGGAAACGACTGCATGGAAAGCTGCCCTGGACTGGGGAGAGGTCCCCTGCTAGATCTCAGGGGACTGGGGGTTTGCTCCCAGAATCTCACTGTCTTCTGTAGTCAGCATTCCTACTCCCAGCTGAAGCCTTTTTATTTCAATTCCTTTCCCACAAGCCTAATAAAACTGTTGCCTGCCTAAACAAGGTTGAAAATACTAGAGAAGTCTGAAGATACTAGTAAGAACAAAAAAGCACTCCAGGAGCCAAATCCAGACCAGCATCCATCCATCCATCCATCCATCCATTCATCCATCCATCCATCCATCCATCATCCAGCCAGCCACCCATCCATCCATCCATCCATCCATCCATCCATCCATCCATCCTTTACTGAGCAACACTTATTGGGAAATCATAAAAGCACTAACATTTATTGAGCCCTCCATGTGTCAGGCACTGTCGTACATCTTTACATAAATTACATTTTGCCCCTCACAACAATTTTAAGAGGAAAGGACTGTTATCCCCATTTCACAAACAAGTAAACTGAGGCTTGGAATGATGAAACCACTTTCCAAAGTCAGTGTTAGAGCTGTACATAAATTCAGGCAGCCACACTCCAGAGCCTGCACACAACTGAAAGGAATCTAGCTAAAACATCTTCTGTCTAGAACATGACTTTGTCTGTAGGGGGCTGAATTTGCCAACTGTCAATTCAGAAACACAGTTATATTTTCAAGTTGGAACCAGGCCAACTAGTTTCATGTCAACACATTGCATTGTGTGACTTCCACCAGCTCACTGGTAGGGTGTCCCCACGTGCAAAGAGCTTTCATGTGTGCTCACATTTACACTCATCTGAGGTGGATGGATCATGATACCCATTTTACTCATGGAGAGACTGAGGTTTCCAGTGAGTCAGTGCAGAGCTGTGCCTTAGACCGGGCTCTACAGCTCCAGGGCCTGTGTTGACTGCCATGTGCAGAGTTTCTAGACCCCCTTCTTCCCCATCCCTCCAGACACACACATCACTTTGGGACCCTGACTCACCTAGCCTGACAGGAATGAGAGAAGGGGCTGCAGGCTTTTGATAACCAGGTTGCTTTTCTGAGCACAACCATAAACCCCTTGGCTGTGCCGGCTCTCATGAACTCAGAACTCTGTGCAGTGGGAATCTCAGAAAATTTGGGTAGGAGCAATGTTAACACACTGGAACAATAGAGAAAGTGGGACAGTCATTAACTGTTAGGCACAAAGGATGGGATGGGATAAAATGGTATGATATGCCAGTGTTTGCAGCCCTCCCATATCTGATAAAGAGAATTCCATCGTCATTAGCTCAAATTCTCTCCCCACAATCTACCCCTACCCTCTGAGGAAAGCCTGATCTCAGGACTTTTTGGTGTCAAATATGAAGAATGGATGGAGACAATCTGGCTGCGCACCAAAAGTGGGGAAAGAAAGGGAGTGAGTCACGAAGCAGGGCCTGAGTCTGGGGAATGGCAGCACTGGGGACACCCCAAGATGCTCAAGAATGGGGAGAAAACAAAGAGGGGTTTGGGGACCTGTCTGCTGCAGAATAGAAATGATCCTCAAGAATCATGCATAGGAATGGCATAGTGGCTGGGCATCCATGACCCCAGGTTTTTCCAGAAACCACATGGTGTCAACTAATTCAAAAGAAGGAGGCAAAGAAATTTTTGGCAAAAAGAGAGGACTCTTGGAGGAAATGGGACTTGAGCTGAGCCTTGAAGGATGGGTGAGATTTGGGGAGACTAAGGAAAGAGCAGCTCTCATAAGGACACAGAGTGAACAAAGCTCTGAATAAAGCCTGGCAGGTGGAGAGATGGTGCGAACACTGACCTCAGTTCAGTCCAGGCGGTGTCAGTAGAGGCAGACCCTTGAGAGAGAGGGCCAGGGAAATCAGGCAGAGACATTTAGGCCCAAGGCCACCAGATGGAGGGACAACAATCCCATGGAATGTTTTTAGGTGGGAAGTAACACGATAAAATTAGTGCTTAAGAATGGACAGAATGATTACTTAGGGGGAACTGATGGGGACAAAAAGCCACTTCTGGGATGTTGGAGATGTTTTATATCCTGGGAAGTACTCACACTGGTGTACGCATGAGTACATACAATCTGCTGTATTCATTTTAGTAGGTTGTTTAAGATTCATGCAGTGTACTGTAAGTTATGCCTGAACCAAGTTTCTGTTAGCACAATAAAGTTGCGGGGGGGGGACAGGTGGACCTGACAGCAGGGTGCAAATAGATGGGGAAGGCACAGAATCATCATCCACACAGAGGCTAAAACCAGCAAGTGTTTACAGTTTGGGGATGCATGCTGTTGCTAAAACACAGGACTGCTAAGGAACTGGAGTGACATCCGAGAGAACAGGTTTTTGAAAGTCTTTTGCAAGTGCAGACTAAAGTTCTGTGGCCCTCATTCCACCACCCTGCAAGCCTTCAACAGAGCATGACGCCTCCCCGTTTCAGGCCAGAGACTCTAAGGATCTGTGATATTCTTCCCAGATCCAATAGCTGAAGACCTCATCCCAAAAGCAGATTGCAAAATAGCAAGTTACATACATTAGAATCCCATTTTTTGTTTAAAATATACATATATGCCAGTATGGTTACTTCTGCATGAGAAAATTGCAAAAGATCTTTATTTTCTATATTTTGTCTATGTAATTATTATTTTTAAAATGTGTATTATTTGTATTATTAAACACATTTGTTTTTCTGTAATAGTCACCATCACCTGAACCCACAGGAATTATTTTAGACAGATAATATGCACCAGAGGTTTAATGAATAACAGAGAGAGGGGCTCCCTCAGTCCCCAGCTGACAGAAAACACTTTATAACCTTCTAGGGAGATCTGAGGTCAATTGCTTAGCCTTAAATGAACAAAACACACGTATAAAGACTCAGAAGGACTCTTCAGAAATAGCAAAAATAGCATTATTTGTGTTATTAAACACATTTGTTTTTCCATTACAGCATTCTCAAATGATTTAAGCACACCTAAATACTACTAATCACAGTGGTAAGTTTGAAAACAGTTCTGAAGTCTGAATTACACATGCAGTTCCCCCAAACCTGCACAAAACCAAAGACAAATCCATGCCCCTAAAACTATTAGTTTTTATTGTAGTTTGGTTTTGATCAGACTTTAAAAGTGTTTTCTAGAGGATCTATGTGCCCCTAATGCAGGTGCTGAAAACACAAACACACAGTAAGTTTATCATCTGCACTTACATACCACCTTCCATCCATGGATCCCACGTGGTCTGTCAGAAATACTGTTTTCGTAAGTCCCCAGTGAGATGCGTAAATGCTGTTACCTCCATCTTATATGCAGATAAACTTAAACATGGGAGCAGCTAAATGGTTTGTCAACTGTTATACCCCAAGAAAAAATCTAATCAAGCAACCCTGTGGTCTCCCTTCCTCCCTTCCTTTGCTGACCTTCCCTTTAAGCTCTCTGGTTGGCCGAGGTTTAAATCATGCACGCAGACCATTGTTTCCCTGGTGATGGAGGTGGCATTCTATTTCCTGCCCTGAATCTGGCCCTGGGCCCTGGCCTTACCGCATTTAGCCACAAGTGCATCAGCCATGCGTGAGTGGGGACAGCTTGGCTCCTTGGAAACCTAAGTGGTGTGTGTCAGCTGGCCCAGGCCCACCAAGAGCCACTCGAGGCCATGCTGCTAACTCCTCCAGAGCCACCCACAATGAAGGTGATGACGTCTCTCCTGGAGCTGGGCGAACAAAGGGGAACAGCTCAAAGGCAAACTGATCTGCCCCAGTCAAGGCCGTAGGGAGAAATAATCCTTAGACACTGGGACCCAGGTTCCTACACCAGGACAGCCCTCTCCCTCTGTTCACGTCTATGGACAATAGAGCAAAGTGTGATCACTGACTGCATTCCTGACAGGCAACTGAATTTACACTTCCAATTCTCTGTTGCATCGTTTATTTTTGTCTCACTCACGTGTCCTGGAATCAGCATTCAGAATCAGATCCATAAAAATAATAAAGTTGCTGGGTCACTTTCTACCAGATAACAAAGTTGCTGGGTAACATCTACCAGGTAACAAGTTATCACCTGAAAAGTGCTTCCCTGATGGTTACAGTCATTCTTAGAATTGGGGGTGGGAGGGGAGTGGAGATTATTTTTGTGTACTTTATGCCATTTGTTCAGTAAATGTCATATATTGTCACTTTTAATTAATTTCAACTTTGCCTCTAATGCCTTGTTAACCTTCCTGGATGGTCTTCTGCATCCTATGAACTACAGGCTGGGTTAGCTGCCCTTCTGTCTCATGCACTCCCAGAACACCCCATACACAGAATCCATTAGTAATAATTAATAATAGTAACACCTAATCTCTGTTAAGCAACTGCCTTGTACCAGGCACCCTACCAAGCATTTTGTATTAATTAACTTTAAAAAATTCTAGGTATCACCATTAATATCCTCATTTTGCTGATAAGGAAACTGGCCTAGAGCAGTAATAAAATCACTGTATTAGTTTCCCATGTTTGCTGTAACAGATCACCACCAACTAAGTGGCTGAAAACAATAGAAATTTATGCTATCACAGTTCTGGAGGCCAGAAGTCCAAAACCAGTATCACTGGGCCAAACCAAGGTGTCAGCAGTGTACCTCCAGAGGTTCCAGGGGAAAATCTGCTCCTTGCCTCTTCTAGCTTCTGATAGCTGCTGTCATTTTTTCACTGTAGTCTCTGCCTCCATGATCACACTGCTTTATCAACTCTTCTCTGTGTGTCATGCCGCCTTGTACCTCCTTTTTATGATATGTGATTGTATCAAGAGCCCAGGATAATCTTGACATCTCAAGGTCATTAACTTGATCACATTTGCAAGGCCCTTTTTTGACACACAAAGTAACATTCACAGGTTCCAGGGATTAGAATTCGAGGGAGATACTATCTAGCTTACTACAGTCACTCATCTAGTAAGTGGTGCCTATGGGTTTCTCTTCTCATACTTTCATGAGGACTCATTGGTTAAGTGGAAAATGGGTGCACAGAGGTTAGGAGCTCAGGCATTGGTGCTATGCAGCCCTGCTCTACCATTTACTCACCGAGTGACTTTAGCAAGTAACTTGACAACTCTAAACCTAATACATGGGATTGTTTTGGGGATTAAATGAAACAATCAATATGAAATACAACAGTGCTTGCATGCACCCCTTAGTGCTTGGTGAATGATGGCTGTTGTCCTTTTGTTAAAAGCCGAATGTAAGCTAGAGTTCGGACCCAACCTTGCAGAGGGAGACTGGTGAACACCAGGCTTCTACAGATGAAGAAATGTGAAAACAGGGAGAAAAGTCATTCTGCCAGAGCCAAGGAAAGTCAATGCTAACCAAGCACAGAACTCTCAAAACGTTTTGGTGCGCAACAGTATAGACGCCTGACAAAACTGGCCATGCAAAGGTATGGGTGGAGCTGGGTCCCCCAAAATGTGTACTTTTGTCAATAGATATTCTTATACATTATTATACATAGGATTCTTTTGGAAATTAACACTCTGATGGTCCCCTTGAGTTTAAATGGATTCGTCAAGAACATATAAATAAATATAATAAAAGAACATCCAACAAGTCAAGAACTTAGAGCATGGAGAATAAACTAAGAAAACCAGACAGGAAATAGAAGGAAAAGAACAGTAGAGGGAAAACAGGACACTTTAAATCTGGACATTTGTTCTTAGTATGTTTGAGAGATGACATGCAGGCTGGCTTGCCTCCTTAGCTCTGAGCAATACAGACGCAATACAGTTCTGTTCCATTCATTAACTGGGATAGGATAACATAAGTTTTAATAAAGAAGTTTTAGTACTATGCTTCTAAATATAATCATATATTTTGATTTGTTCAACTCCAGCCAATTTCATACAATTATGCTTTTTAGTTTCATCCACAGGGATTCTTTACAGATAAGACAAGAATTTCTCAATTTGGGTGGAAAGTGTGGTAAGGGTCAATGAAACAGGAAAGTAAGAGATTTTGCCTTTTTAGAAAAACTACAAACTAGTTAAATGTCAACCAATAGAAAAAGAATGATAGCTCTGTATCTACTGCCATGAAAAGCTACCCAAGGCATATGCCAAGCTAAAATTCACAAAACAATGCATAAAACTTATTCCTATCTGAAAAAAATAGGCCAATAATCAGATAGATGAACACAGATATGTAAATCCATTAGCAATAGTCTAGGAAATACACTGAACTATTAACAGCAGTTACTTTCTAGAAAAAGAGCAGAACTGGGTGAGTGGGGTAGGGGGAGCAGGAAAAAGCCAATTTCCCTTTATAGTCCACATGTTTTTGTAATTACATTTTTATAAGGAGCATGTTTTTATGTATTATTTGTATACTCGTTTAAACAACAGAAGATAAATTAGTTATTTATTTTAATGGAAATAAATTTACATTCTTTTGCCAGATATATTACTTGTGAGATAACAGTAAATGTGTGTTATTGTTTTTTTAAACTATTAATGAACCAGACATGCTCTGCCTTAACTCTTTGTATTAAAGGAACAGAAGAACATAAAGAAATACACCCATACCTGAAGGGGAACAGGGTAAGGAGATGTTACACAGGGATGAGAGCCAGCACATAACTGGAAGGTTTAGCAGGAGAGCAGGGGGCACATGCAAGGACAGCTACGGAGGAGAGCTGCCAGTCAGCCTGAGGGAAGCGGGCAAGCTCTGCTGGTGGATCAACTGCACCCACCTGCTCTCTTCCACTTCCAGCCCTCAATCCTTCAACACACACACCCAACAAGTGCAGGCAGCTGGCTTTACCCCCAGGGAAAATCAGAAGAATACATTTCAGATGGCTCTTTAAAGAAATTAAACAATCCATATTGGACAATCTAAGGTTTTCAGTCATCAACTTGATGTCTCACAGTAAACTTCTCATTCTGGTAGCCTCAGCCAAAAAATTAGTTGCCACTTACCTCCCCCATCTCATGTCCAGAGCACCCAGTCAGGATTCCTTGGGGGAGATGGCACCCCAATTGCACGGACCTTCTTTCTTAATTGTGGCCATACAAGCAAAGTTCACCAAGATATTAGCATATCCCGTAGCTTGAGAAAGACCAAGACATATAAATGTGAAAAACAAATTCTGGTGGAAACAAAGACAATTAGGATGTAAAAGAAAACTTAACTCAAAGAGATTTAAGATATTAAAAAATCCAAAGAGGTTGATTTTAAAAAATAGTCAAATAATCAGAGAAGTGATTATATGTTTAAAATACGATAGCTGGAATAAAATGTTCAGAAGAAGAGTCATAAGATAGAATAGAGGAAATCTCCCAAAGCGTAGGATAAAAAGAAAGTGCGAGGGAGCAAATAAAATTCCGAAGTCCACGGTTCACTAAATGGAGTCCCAGGAGAATAAAGAAAAGACTGGGGGAGCGGGGGTGGGGGGAAAAGAGGAATGAATGAACTCCGGCCATTCCCCATCTTTGCCTCAATCATTCTCAGGACAGTCCTGATGGGAGCCCCCTGGACTTACCATCCCATCAAGACTGTGGGACGGGTATATCCAGGAAGGGGATTTGAGGGTGGCCAGAAAGTGACAAATGACTACACTTTCCTAGTGTGACCTGATGGCACCAAGGAAGCTAGGACCACAGCTTTTGCTCGTGTGAGGGCTTGCATTCTAGGGGAAACTCATCCGAGTCATTGAGAGAAATGTTAAAATCAGGACAGCGCGAGCAGACCCTGAGCTCACCACTAATGATTTGCCTCTGGGAAAACATCAAGTCCACCCTCTTTGGGTCTGGTTGTTCAATTGCTTACAGTTGCACTCAAGTCCCCACGATCCACCTCATGCTCCTCCATCTTGCCACCTGGACATTATGAATGTCTCCAGCGCCTTGGTCTAGACCGCAGCAGGCAGCTCTTGGGTGAGCACCTGGCTAGTCGCATTTCTGCCTTTTCCAGGAATGTCCCTAACACAGTCTACATCAGTAGCCTCCCCGCAGTCGTGTCTGTACTATGAGATTCTGGCTTCCATGTAACTGGTCATGATTACCTGACCCAAGAATTCTCTGAACCGGCTGAAACAGCTAGATTTTCCATCCTAGAAAGCTGAAAACTGGGGTAGAAGTGACAGAGTTTAGAGGTTGTCTTTAGGCTTCAACCATGAGCTCCCATAAATTGAAAAGTACAGAGTTAAAGAAAAAAAACATAAAGGCACAGGTTAGGAAGTATAGACAAAAGGCTCAAAAGCATGTTTGTCAAGAACCAAGAGTTATGATGTAAGCAAAGTTAGATTGACTGGACACTTCCAAACCTCAAGTGAAGACGTGAATCCAGTGAAGACAGGTTTAGGGAACCAGTCAAGGCTGAGTTGAAAGCCGAGGGCATGGTAAAAACTCTCAGGAAAGGAGGCTTTGAAGGGCATTTTGTTCATGAAGAGATGGTAAGGCCAATGAGGGGACCATAGAAATCAAAATGAAAGCCAATCAAAATATGAAAACATTTGAATCCCAAATTTGCATCTGAAAAGAAAACCTGCAAGACACTTGGAGAGGACATCTGCATCAATCAGGAAAATTAAAACAAGCACTTGGCATTCTGTACTTTTATGTAATATTCCCAACAGTTAAAAAAAAAGAAGTCTATCTACTTAAATCCCCTATTTTCTAGATGATGTCTATATTGCTTTCCTAGCCAGTTCCAGTAATATTCAGCTATTTGAAGTGTATCTCCCTGTTTCCTCCCTGACATGCTGCTGTACTTCTGTCTTGAAATAGGAGCCCCCACAACCCAGCTACCTCTGTACCAAGGCCCCTCGCCAAGCATGTGACCCTGGGTGACTTTTTGAACCAGCTCTTTGAGCTTCACTGTATTAAGTGATCATTAAACACAATCATATTTTGAGAGCATACGGCACAGGGCCTGGGACATAGTGAGTGCTCCATAAATGGCAGCTCTTTTCTATTGTTTTTTGCTTTTGTTCCTTTTAATTGCACTCAAATGTTGGCACTACCATAAAAGACACAAATAAGTGTACTCAGATGTAAGAGATTTCTGCTACAAACATATGAGTTTTGACATTTTTTTGTGTTTTATATTTTTATAACCTCACAGTCACATTTAAAACTTTTTTCGGGGGGATTTGGTTTCGTATATATTTTTTGTTATAAGATTGCAAGATTGTTTTTTTTTTTGGTATCATTAATCTAGTTACAGGTGCAACATTATGGTTACTAAATTACCCACTTCATCAGGTCCCCCCCACTTACCCCATTACAGTCACTGTCCATCAGCATAGTGAGAAGCTATAGAATCACTACTTGTCTTCTCTGAGTTGTATAGCCTTCCCTGTGTCCCCCCAACATTACATCTGCTAATAGTAACGCCCCCTTTTCCCCCTTGTCCCTCCCTTCCCACCCATCGTCCCCAGTCCCTTTCCCTTTGGTAACTATTAGTCCGTTCTTGGGTTCTGTGAGTCTGCTGCTGTTTTGTTCCTTCAGTTCTTTCTCTGTTCTTATATTCCACATATGAGCGAAATCATTTGGTACTTGTCTTTTTCTGCTTGGCTTATTTCACTGAGCATAATACCCTCTAGCTCCATCCATGTTGTTGTAAATGGTAGGATTTGTTTTCTTCTTATTGAATAATATTCTATTGTGTATATGTACCACCTCTTCGTTATCCATTCATCTACTGATGGACACTTAGGTTGCTTCCATTTCTTGGCTATGGTAAAGAGTGCTGCGATAAACATAGGGGTGCATATGTCTTTTTGAAACTGGGCTGCTGCATTCTTAGGGTAAATTCCTAGGAGTGGGTTTCCTGGGTCAAATGGTATTTCTATTTTGAGTTTTTGAGGAACCTCCATACACACTTAAAACTTTTAACCCTGAGCTTCCTGATGGAGGACAGACGTTGCATTTACCTACATCTCTAGAACCAAACATATGTAGCTCTTACCCCAAAAGCAGAACCTGCCAAACTGGTGTCACACCTGCTGCTGGAGCTGAAGTAGATTCTCTTAATGACGGTTATGTGAAACTTAGAGAGTAAATTTATCTAATTAACAACTAGATAACAAAGAGGTAAGATAATTTAGTACCTAACTAGCAACTAGATATCAAATAGTGAAGGTGTTTCTGTTTTACATTTTATATTTCACTGAGAGAGAAAACTGTCCAACCCAAAGACAAGTTAAGTTTAACCAGTCTATCGCTGGAGCCTTGGAGAGGCTCACCCAATCACTTCCCATCAGGCTAGTCAACCATTCATTTCTGGAAGTTTGCCATGTAGAAAACAGAAGGAGCACACTTTGGAAACAGACCAGATACAAGGGAAATAACTTGGAATCACCATCTTCTTCATCTATTACAAATCTGTCATGTCACACAATTATCATAGAAAGATGAAAAAATGTACTGTGGAGCATTTTCTAGATATGTTAGAAAATATTAAAATGAATATAAAAAAATTCATGAAGATCTTTTGGAGAGCAGATAGATTTAGGCACTAAAACATAACTCCCCCCTCAAATATTGCCCAATTCAAAAATGGGCAAAGGATTTAAATAGACATTTCTTCAAAGACTATACAAATAGCCAATAAGGACATGAAAAAATACTCAATATCACTAGTCATTAGGGGAATGCAAATCAAAAACATAGTAAGATACCACTTCATATCCAACCGGTTGGGCATTATGAAAAGAAAAAAAGGGAAAGAAAAAGAAAGCATATGATAAAACAAAAAACCAAACAAACCTAGAAAATAACAAGTGTTGTTGAGGCTATGAAGAAATTGGAACCTTTGTACATTGCTGGTGGGAATGTAAAATGGAGCAGCCTCTAGGTAAAACAATTTTGTGATTTCTCAAAGTGCTAAACACGAAATTACCATATAATCTGGCAATTCCACTCCTAGGTACATACCCAAAGGAACTCAACCAGATACTTGTATACTCACCATCACAGCAGTAGTATTATTCACAACAGCCAAAGGTAGAAAAACCTAACTGTCCATCAATAGATGAATGGATAAGCAAAATGTTACACATAATGGAATACTATTCAGCCTTAAAAGAAATGAAATTCTAATACATGCTACAATATGGATGAACCTTGAAAACATTATGCTAAGTGAATAAGCCAAAGGGTAAATGTTGTATGATTCCAGTTATGTGAAGTACTTAGACTAGGAAAATACATAGAAAAAGGAAGTAGAATAGAGAATACCAAGAGCTGGGGTTGGAGGGAATGGGGAGCTACTGTTTAATGGGTACTAAGTCTGTTTGGGATGATGAAAAAGTTCTGGAAAGAGTGGCAACTGTTACACAATTGTGACTGTACATTGTGTCACTGAAGTTATACACTAAAAATGGTTAAAATAGTTAAAATGGCAAACATTTTATGTAGATTTTACCACAATAAAAAAAAATGCAACCTCGTGAAGGGTATGAACAGACAGTTCCCCAAAAAATAAATTCGAATGGCGAACAGGCACATGAAAAGATGCTCCACATCACTAATTATCAGGGAAATGCAAATTAAAACCACAATGAGATATCACCTCACACCAGTTAGGATGGCCAGTATTGAAAAGACTAAGAAGACTAAGAACAACAAATGCTGGTGAGGATGTGGAGAAAGGGGAAAACTCCTACACTGCTTGTGGGAATGTAAGCTAGTCAAACCATTGTGGAAAGCAATAGGGAGGCTCCTCAAAAACTTAACAAAAAAAATACCATTTGACCCGGGAAGTCCACTCCTAGGAATTTACCCAAAGAATATAATTTCTGAGATTTAAAAAGACTTATGCACCCATATGTTTATTGCGGCAATATTTACAACAGCCAAGATATGTAAGCAACTTAAGTGTCCATCAGTAGGTGAATGGATAAAGAAGATGAGGTACATATACACAATGGAATACTATTCAGCCATAAGAAAGGAACAAATCCTACCATTTGCAACAACATGGAGTTGTAGGATATTATGCTCAGTAAAATAAGCCAGGTGGAGAAAGACGAGTACCAAATGATTTCCCTCATTTGTAGAGTATAACAACGAAGCGAAACTGAAAGAACAGAACAGCAACAGACTTACAGATTCCAAGAAGGGACTAGCGGTTAACAAAGGAGGGGGTGGGGAGGTGTGGGTGGGGAGGGAGGGAGAAGGGGATTGAGGGGTATTATGATTGGCTCACATGATGTGGGGGGGATCATGGGGAAGACAGTGTAGCACAGAAAATTCAAATACTGATTCTGTGGCACCTTACTACACTGTTGGGTGGTAATGGCAATGGGGTATGGGGGGGGGACATGATAACATGGGTGAATGTAGTAACCACATTGTTTTTTCATGTGAAACCTTCATAAGAGTGTATATGAATGATACCTTAATTAAAAAACTGTATCCTTGACTCAAATAAAACTAAAACAAGTCTTCTAAAGTACTTAGTTCATGTATAATGTGATAAAGATGATTGATTACATCTGGCAAGCAGCTCAATCCAGCAATGTGATAACATAATAGAAAAATAAATACCAAAATGCTTTGAAGCAGGTTTTCTTACTGGTAAGAACAGAAGTGATTTTAATTTTTAAAAAAATATCAGGGGAGAAAAGATGGCAGTGTGAGTAGTGTGGCAGAATCTCTTGCCAAAACCACATGTATTTTGAAAATACAGAAATACAACTATTCCTAAGAGTGACCAGAAGTAACAGTACAGCTAGTCTACATCTGGGAGAAGTCAGCATCTCACAGAAAAGGGTAAGGTAAAAAGCTGCAACCTTGTGGGACCCAAGCACTCCCCCACCCCAGCTCACTGGCGGGAGGAAAAGAATCAGAGCAGGGATGGAGTAGAAACACGGGACTTCTAAAAACTCAGCCCTAGAAATCTACCCCAGGAGCACAGACCCATATAGCATTGTGCTCTGGAGATTAGAGGGGATGAAAAGCAAAGTCTGAGACTAAGACTGCGAACAGGTTCCCACAACCGGCTGCCCTGGGACAAAAGAACAGCAGGAACTTTAAGGGACCTCTCAATAGTCAGAGGACTGCTAAAAGGGCAAGGATTTAGGAGAGGGAACTAGTGGACAAAATCGTCCTGGCACACTGAGCCCAGCAGGCTGGGAACCTTCAGGAGCCTCATGCGCCCTATCCCCATAGTTGGAACCACAGCACTGAGGACCCTCACCATGATAAGCAGCGTGCCACTCCTTCCTCCACACAGGCAGGTACACACAAACCAGCTGTCCCAGTCATTGCTACAGACGAGCCGGAGGGCAGCCCTGCCTACAGCAACTACAGAGATTAATGTAGAGGCTTCACCCTGTGCACAGCTAACCGGCCCAGACCCAGAGGCTGCTCCCTATGAGCAGTTGACCATCAAGGACAGTGGAGATAGGCACTTAGACTGGGAGCCACGAAGGGGCTTTGTTATCGCTGCAGAACCTGCAGTGCTCACCTGTGAACCCCACCATCACCCTAAGCCAACCTGAGGGCCACCTGCCCATGGCAGTTTAGGGGATTAACCCAGAGGCTACTCCATGCCCGCAGTTAACTGGCACAGACAGCAGAGACAGGTACAGTGACCGGGAAGCAGGAAAGGCCTTTATCCCCCCAGCTGACACCAAAGCCAATCCCCAGTGACCACTCCCAGTTTTCCAGGACAATGAAAAGGCTGAAGAACCTTGTTCAATCCAAAATCCCTCAAACACCAGAAAGAGGGCTCACTGAGACTGAAATCAACAAAATATTTCAAAATAAAGAGTCATAAGCATGCTAATGGAGCAAAGGAAAATAATTCAAGAGCTAAGGGATGAATTCAGGAGGAAGATAACTGAAATGAAACAACAGAGGGATTTCAAAGCAGATTAGGTGAGGTAGAGGAGACAGTGAATGGAATAGAAACCAGAGAACTGGAATACAGAGAAGCTGAGGCAGACGGAGAAAAAAGGATCTCTAGGAATGAAAGAATATTAAGAGGACAGTGTGATGAATCCAAAACAAACAATATTCATATTATAGAGGTACCAGAAGAAGGAGAGAGAGAAAAAGGAATAGAAGATGTCTTTGAAGAAATAATTGCTGAAAACTTCCCCAAACTGGGGAAGGAAAGAGTATCTCAGGCCATAGAAGTGCACAGATCTTCCAACACAAGGGACACAAGGAAGAAAACACCAAGACATATAATAATTAAAATGGCAAAGATCAAGGACAAGGATGGAGTATTAAAAGCAGCCAGAGAGGAAAAATATATCATCTATAAAGGAAAACCCATCAGGCTGTCATCAGACTTCTCAGCAGAAACCTTACTGTTGAGAGGTAAGCTAAGGAGCTAGAACCAAGAATACTGTATCCAGCAAGATGATCATTTTGAAGGAGGGATTAAAAATTCCCAGATAAGCAAAAGTTGAGGGAATTTACCTCCCACAAACAATCTGTACAGTGCATTTTAAAGAGACTGCTCTAGATGGAAGTGTGCCTGACTCAACAGTTGTCACCAGGGAAAATAAAACCACAGCAAAGGAAGCAGACAAACTAAATACTGATGAAATGCAAAAATTAAATCAGCTACCCACAAAGTCAGTCAAGGGATACATAAAAAATACAGAATATGACACCTAACATACGAAGAGTGGAGGAGGAAGAAAAAGAAGGGAAAGAAAACAGAATCATCAGACTGTGTTTATAATAGCTTAATAAATGAGTTACGGCAGACTGCTAGATAGTAAAGAACCTGCCTTGAATCTTGGTAACCATGAATCCAAAGCCTGAAATGGCAATAAGTACATATCTATTGATAATCACCCTAAATGTAAATGGACTGAATGCACCATTCAAAAGACACAGAGTCAATGAATGGATAAATAAGCAAGACCCATCTATATGCTGCCTACAAGAGACTCACTTCAAACCCAAACACATACAGAGACTAAGAGTGAAAGATGGAAAAAGATATTTCGTGAAAACAATAGGGAGAAAAAAGCAGGTCATGCAACACTTTTATCAGACAAACAGACTTCAAAACAAAGAAAGTAACAAGAGACAAAGAAAGACATTACATAATGATAAAGGGGTCAGTCCAACAAGACGATATAACCATTATAAATATCTATGCACCCAACACAGGAGCACCTACATATGTGAAACAAATACTAACAGAATTAAAGGAGGAAATAGAATGCAATGCAGTCATGCTAGGAGACTTCAACACACCACTCACTCTAAAGGACAGATCAACCAGACAGAAAATAAGTAAGGACACAGTGGTACTGAACAACACATTAGAACAGATGGACCTAACAGACATCTACAGAACTCTACACCAAAAAGCCAACAGGATACCCATTCTTCTCAAGTGCACACGGAGTATTTTCCAGAAGAGATCACATACTAGGCCACAAAAAGAACCTGAGTAAATTAAAAAACATTGAAATTGTACCAACCAACTTCTCAGATCACAAAGGAATAAAACTAGAAATAAATTGTACAAAGAAAACGAAAAGGCTCACAAACCCATGGAGGCTTAACAACATGCTCCTAAATAATCAGTGGATCAATGACCAAATTAAAACAGAGATCAAGTAATATATGGAGACAAATATAAATAACAGCACAATGCCCCAACTTCTGTGGGACACAGCGAAGGCAGTTCCAAGAGGAAAGTATATAGCAATCCAGGCCTATTTAAAGAAGGAAGAACAATCCCAAATTAACAGTCTAAATTCACAATTATTGAAACTGGAAAAAGAAGAACAAATGAGGCCCACAGTCAGCAGAAGGAGGGACATAATAAAGATCAGAGAAGAAATAAATGAAATTGAGAATAAAACAATAGAAAAAAGCAATGAAACCAAGAGATGGTTCTTTGAGGAAATAAACAAAATAGATAAACACCTAGCCAGACTTATTAAGAGAAAAAGAGGAGCTACACACATAAACAGAATCAGAAATGAGAAAGGAAAAATCACTATGGACACGATAGAAACACAAGAATTATTAGAGAATACTATGACAATCTATATGCTAACAAACTAGATAACCTAAAAGAAATGGGCAACTTTCTAGGAAAATACAACCTTCCAAGACTGATCAAGGAAGAAACAGAGAATCTAAACAGAGCAATTACCAGAAACAAAATTGAATCGGTAGGAAGGGGCTCAAGATGGCGGCATGAGTAGGGCAGCGGAAATCTCCTCCCAAAACCATATATATTTTTGAAAATACAACAAATACAACTATTCCTAAAAGAGAGACCTGAAGATACAGTACAACAGCCAGGCTACATCTACATCGGCAAGAACTCAGCATCTCACGAAAAGGGTAAGATACAAAGCCATGACCTGGCAGGACTTGAGTACTCCCCCACCCCAGCTCACCAGCAGGAGGAAAAGGATCAGAGTGGGGAGGGAGTAGAAGCACAGGACTGCTAAATAACCAGCCCTAGTAATCTGCACCAGGAGCACAGACACACAATGCATGGTGTACTGGAATTACAGAAACGGGAAAGTAAAAACCAAGATGGAGACTGCGAGCAGGTTCCCACAGGTGGCTCCACTGGGACAAAAAAAAGTGGGTGCTTTTTTAAAGTCTTAAAGGAATAAGGGCTTAATAGCTGGACAAAATCATCACAGCACACTCAGCCCAACAGGCTAGGAATTTTGAGGGACACCAGGCGCCCTAAACCCCTGGGGGGTAAAGCAGCCTCGAAGGCCCTCACCATGATAAGCAGCCTGCCATTCATTCCCCCCAGCCAGCGCTGCAAGCAAACCAGCTGACCCACCACAACTGTGGAGTAGCCGGAGAACAAACCAGCCCTCAGCAACCACACAGAGTCTTTTCTCAGTGCGCAGCTAACAGGGACAGACCCAGAGGCTGCCACCAGCGCACAGCTACCCAGCACACGGGAAATCGGAGCAAGGTCCGGAAGGCATGAAGGGGTGCCACTCTCACAGGAGAACACACCCCACGTGTCTGTGACATCCCAGAGGACCCTAGGCTATCCCGAGGGCCAAACGGTCCAAGGCAGCTCGGGAGATTATCGCAGAGACTCCTCCTGGTGTGTGGGTGAACAGCACAGGCAGAGGAAGCCAGAGCAAGGTCCAGAGGCACGAAGGGCCACTGTTCTTGCAGGAGAACACACTCAGCATGTCTGCGAACCCTGCACTGTCCTAGGCTATCTTGAGGGCCACCCCACTCATGGCAGCGCAGGAGATTATTGCAGAGACTGCTCCCTGTGTGTGGGTAACTGACACAGGCAGCAGAGAAGGGCAAGAGACCAGCAAGCAGGAAGGGACTTTGTTCTCCCAGCTGATACATGCACCATCTGCCTGCGACCACTTCTACCACCATGAAAAGGCAGAAAAATCTGGTATAGTCAAAAATCACTCAGACAACTCCAGAGAGAGGGCCTGGTGAGATAGATATAACCAATCTTCCTGAAAAAGTATTCAAAATAAAAGTCATAACCATGCTGATGGATCTACAGAGAAATATGCAAGAGCTAAGGGCTGAAGTCCAGAGGAAGATAACAGAAATGAAACAATCAATAGAAGCTCTTAAGAGCAAACGGGACAAGGTACAAGAGACTGTTAATGGAATAGAGATCAGACAACATGAATACAGAGAAGCTGAGGCAGAGAGAGATAAAAGGAACTCTAGGAATGAAAGAATATCAAGAGAACTGTGTGACCAATCCAAGCAGAACAATATTTGCATTACAGGTGTACGAGAAGAAGAAGAGAGAGAAAAAGGGATAGAAAGTCTCTTCGAAGAAATAATTGCTGAAAACTTCCACAAGCTGGGGAAGGAAATAGACTCTCAGGCCACAGAAGCCCACTGATCTTCCAACACAAGGGACCAAAGGAGGACAACACCAAGACACATAATAACTAAAATGGCAAATATCAAAGACAAAGACAGAGTATTAAAGGCAGCCAGAGAGAAAAAAGACCACCTACAAAGAAAATCCCATCAGGCTATCATCAGATATTTCAACAGAAACCTTACAGGCCAGAAGAGAATGGCATGATATATTTAACACAATGAAACAGAGGGCCTTAAACCAAGAATACTGTATCCAGCATGATTATCATTTATATTTGAAGAAGGGATTAACAATTTCCAGATAAGCAAAATTTGAGAGAACTTACTGTGGGGAACTGCCTTTGAATCTCAGTCATGCCACAAAGAAGGCCGCTGAGAACTCAGCCGAGCCACGAGGGTGGCCGCTGAGAACTGCCCTTGAATCTCAGCTGCGCCATGGGGGTGGCTGCTCAGAGCCCTCTGGGTTTCAGCTGCGCCCACTCAGGTCCGCTTCTTACGTCAGAGAGAACTGCGCATGCACACAACTCTGTGCGTGATTGGAAAATTGAAAGTCGCCTTGTTAGCGTGGGGTGTGACCGAACAGAAGAGACCACATCCTATATATTCCGTGCCGAGCCCCAATAAACGAGTTCTTGCTTCGACTGAGCTCCCTGTCGCGTCTGATTGTCTCCAGCGAGCAGTGCGAGCGGCGAACGGCGAACAGCGGAGGCAGCGGGAATGGGCGGACAGTCGGCTCTTACCTCCCTTGCTCCACCTTGTCGGGGCGCGCCTCTCCCTCCCTTCCTTTCCCTCCACTGGCTTGGAGGGTCGCGGAAAGAGCTTGTAACAGAAAGAGCTAGTAACAGAGAGAGCTTGTGGTCCTGACAGCGAGCAGGACCAGTGGGAGAGAGGCTAGAAACCCTGACAGCTGGTGGCCAACATGGGGCACACCCGAAGAGGCGTGTGAGGAACGCCCGAAAAGGCTACGCAGTACGGATCAACAATCCCTCGGCTGACGAACCGAAAGTGCGGCGGAGTGAGCAGTGGGTGATTACGTGGTAAGAGCACTCCTGCGAAAATGGGACAGGCAACTTTCTAAGGATGAACCTGCGCTTAAAGCGCTGATATGCTCAAGAGCCGAGGATTAGAACTCTCGGACTCTCAAGCTGAGAAGGTCTGGGAAACCTTAGTAAGGGTGGCTCCTTGGCTTTCTGCTAGTATATATATTTGAAAAACTATGACAGCATCTCTGCTAATGAGACAGGGACTGTGGGTGTAGTGAGAGTGGGGGGAGGGCCTCCGGGAAAAGCAAGGCAGAATATTTGCAGTCAGAGCAAGGTAACTACATGCAGGGAGCCCCCCTTCCAAGGCTCTGGATTAAACATTAAGCCCCAGGGTCATTCTTCAGTAAGATCAGTGGGTGTTCCCCAGATAAAGAAGAGTAACTCATGTTTTTATTATGCTAATCACTTGTAGGATTCACTTTAGCATTCTAAAAGGCCCAGGCCTATGTGCTGTCTTTCCTTTTTCAAATATGATAAAGTGATTTTACAAACCAGGCAACTAATTTAGCATGCAGACCCAACTGTAAACATAGTAAAAGGCAACAAAAGATTCCACCTTAAAGATAAGGTTGTATTTTAACACCCAGGAAGTTTGGGAAGCAGGATTCTTAACTTACTATTTAGCAAACAGACAATACCTCAGCCCACGTGGGGGCTGGGCAGGCCGCCTTTTGATATGCTCCTAGACCAAGATGCCAGTATCCCAGAGACAGATGGGGTGAGAAATCCTTGTGTTAAGTTAATTCTGGGTGTTCAGACACCACTTAGCAGGTCTGCACCCCTAAACCTTTTTTTCATGTTCTCAAAAAATCCTCATCTGCCTATAAAACCCCTAGACAAACGCAGCACACTGGACTCTCTTGTCCCCGCCTGGCGTGAGCTGGGAGCTCTGTCCTATCACTTTATTTCTAAATAAAAGCCTGTATCTTGCTCTCCTACCTTGCCTGTTTGCTAGGCATCACTTAGGCATGAGAAAAGAAGCACTGGACTTGGATTTTTGTCTCTTAGTAGTAAAATAAAACTGTCAGCTGTTAGGGTCTATAAATTTGTCTTTAGATTAGTTCTTTAAGACTGGCTTAATATGGACTAGTTTTATTGGAACCTGCAAAAGTATAAACCAAGATGTAAAAAAGCAATTTTTCTTCTTGAAAGACTTAACATTATATGTTCCAGCTCATTGAAAGCAATTAAATATTAATGTTAATTGTATATAATTTAGTAACTTCTGAGACATACTGGTACGTATTTCAGTGTGGAAGGTTATCAAGTACAAGAATTTTATTCTACTAGGTGACAAATAATGGTAGTTTATAAACCTAAATGATAATCTTAAAAGTCAAAGTGACAGAATAAAGTTTACTTTGACCAATTTTAGTAGGTTACTGTATGTGTTAAGATCCAGAAGTAACCTTAAGTTTAAAATATTGAAATAGAACTAAAGATAAGGAAAACCTGTACATCTTGGGACAAAAGATATTCACATGTTAATAAGGCTCTGTTGAATGAAAGGTTTGATGAACACTTGATGTTTGATCTTTCTAGCCTGATCTTCTCCTTTTCTGGAATTCATGGAAGTGTTTGCTTCAGGATATCTTGCCATGTAATTAAATTCCAGGAATTTTCATTTAGTTAAATTTAAGAGATAATTTTATATATAGCATTGAAACAAGTTTTCTGACTCTTGGTAGTTAGTTCATTTTTCAGATTATATGCAAATTTCCCCAGTATTTTTTTTTCTGCACAGAAATTAGTACAAAATCCTTTATTTCACTTCAGTTAGTATTTCATTTTTGTACTGTCTAAGTTATTATGCTTTTAGATTGCCTTTCTTGTAGTTTTTATTGACAAATAGCAGTCTCCATGCTTTTGAAGACTTAGTAATATTAAGAAATATTTATTATAAGCGGTAAATTCAGCTCATGTTAAAAGAGAAATACATTTAGAGACATCTTGTAATGCATGCAGCTGTCGGTGTGAGTTGTTTTAAGTTTATCAGTTATTTCAAAATAGTGCAAATATTCCGAGAAATAACATAAAATTGTTGTTATTAGAAATTAAGCAGTGTTTAAACTAACCCTAGTAATTCCTATCTATATAGTGGAAATTTCATACAAATCAACAAAGCTTGGATTTGTTGTATCCAGATTTGAGCTTCTGATTGGTTATATCTAAGTCTGATAAAACACTTAGGATCTGGAAATCAATAGATGCCATTGATTTTATATATATAGTGTTTTATTTGTAATATATAAGCCTTGTTTAATTCTAGGCCAGTTATATTTGTGCTAAGATTTTATGTTCCTGTTAGGTTAAGCTCTCAAATATTATAACTAATAGTTTGTTGGTTTAAACAAGTATTTGTTAGCCTAGAAGCAGTGGCCATTACTGCAAGCTAAACTTCAAAGACTTAAAGAAATTACACAAGAACAATTAAAACTGGGACACATTAGACCTTCCCTGAGCCCATGGAATAGTCCTGTTTTTGTTATTCAGAAGGCCTCTGGCAAATGGAGGATGTTACAGGATTTAAGACCAATGGAGGAAAGGAGGAGTCTGCTGTTGTTGTCTTTCCCCCTCCTCACCTCTCGACCAAGTTAAAAGAAACCCAACATTTTGAAAAGGTTACTGGCTCAGCACAATTTAAGGAGTTGTATGCCATAGCATTGGCCCTAAGTGAAATTTCTGAACCTATGAGTCTTTTTTCTGATAGTCTGTATGTGATGAACTTGCTCCCCACCTTAGCCTCTTCTTATATCAAGTTAGATAAAAACCCCATAACCCCCTTGATGATTCAGGTGAGATCCTTGCTAATGGCACGATCCAAGCCCATATTCTTGCAGCATCTCCGAGGATACCAAGGTTTGCCCGGATTCCTCTCCAGAGGAAACCTATTAGCTGACCAATTAGCATCCTCTGCTGCTCAAGCCCTTTCCATGCAAAAGGCCCAAGACCTCCATGAACTTACCCACCTAAATTGGAGAGGACTTCATCATAGATTTCCTCATATTCCTATTAAAGACTTGAAAAAAATTATCAGGACTTGTAAATCCTGTTTGCCTTTTCTACAAACTCCACCCCTCCAGTCCCCTGGAGTTAACCGAAGAGGCATTAAACCAAATTGTCTCTGGTAAACTGATGTTACTCATTATGCAGCTTTTGGAAAATTAAAATGTCTTTGTCTCAATAGATACATGCTCCCACACTTGCTAGGCTAGTGCCCATGCTGGAGAGAAAGCTAAACATGCACAAAGCCATTTTTTACAATGTTTTGCTATATTAGGCATACCACATCAAATAAAAACAGATAATGGCCCCTGCTTTACTAGCAGGGCGTTACAAGACTTTTTTAATACGTGGCATATCAGCCACTCCACAGGAATCCCATACAACCCACAGGGCCAGGCCATAGTAGAGTGTCACAATAAGACATTAAAAGAACTATTACAAAAACAAAAAGTGGGAATAAGCCCCGATGACCAATTACGGATGTCCCTACTTACATTAAATATTTTTAATTTTTCAAAAGATCAACCTCTAACGGCCTTTCAAAGGCACTGGACAAATCAAACGCCACATGCCAAAATAGAAGTGCGCTGGAAAGGCCAGCTGACTGGGTAATGGCGAGGACCAGATCCACTGATAAGTATGCGCAGAGGATTCGGATGTGTATTTCCTATAGGCAGACCAAATCCAATTTAGGTTCCTGCTAGAAACTTGAAATTCTGCCCTCAGACCACTCAGCAAATGGAAGAAAGCCATGATATAGACTCTCCCCAAGAGGGTGACCGCTTGAGGGCTTGTCTTTCCTCTCTCTTTCAGGACTGACCTTTTGAGGAACAAGAAAAGGAGACATGAAGGCTGGACTATTACTCCTGCTACAGTCCAGACTGCTGAAGAAGTGACACTCTTAAGCCTTCAACAAGGACATCTTTGCAGTTCTATGTTTACTTACCCTCTGCTTCCTTTTTTACCAGAGTATGGGAAGAAATAAACAGTTTGGTTAGTCTACCCAAGCTGTTATTAGGAGGCATATTAATTGTAATGTCATCAGTTATTTTCATGCTCGTGCGGTGGTGAAGATCATATCAACAGCAACAGATATTATTTTTTTATTTTATTTTTTTACAATTTATTTTATTTTAGTATCATTAACTTACAATTACATGAGCAATATTGTGATGATTAAACAACCCCCTTCATTAGGTCCCCCACACCAACCCTATTACAGTCACTTTCCATCAGTGTAGTGAGATGAGAATCACTACTTGTCTTCTCTGAGCTGTACAGTCCTCCCCGTGCCACCCCACCCTATGTCTGCTAATCGTAATGCCCCTTTTACCCTCTTATCCCTCCCTTCTTCCCCAGTCCCTTTCCCTTTGGTAACTATTAGTCCATTATTGGGTTCTGTGAGTCTGCTGCTGTTTTGTTCCTTTGGCTTTTTTGTTTTCTTTGTTCTTATACTCCACATATGAGTGAGATCATTTGGTATTTGTCTTTTTCGGCCTGGCTTATTTCACTGAGCATAATACCCTCCAGCTCCATCCATGTTGTTGCAAATGGTAGGATTTGTTTTTTTTCTTATGGCTGAGTAATATTCCATTGTGTATATGTACCACATCTTCTTAATCCATTCATCTACTGATGGGCACTTAGGTTGCTTCCATTTCTTGGCTATTGTAAATAGTGCTGCAATAAACATAGGGGTGCATCTGTCTTCTTGAAACTAGGCTGCTGTGTTCTTAGGGTAAATTCCTAGGAGTGGGATTCCTGGGTCATATGGTATTTCTATTTTGAGTTTTTTGAGGAACCTCCATACTGCTTTCCACAATGGTTGAACTAATTTGCATTCCCACCAGCAGTGTAGGAGGGTTCCCTTTTCTCCACATCCTTGCCAACATTTGTTGTTGTTTGTGTGTTGGATATTGGCCATCCTCACTGGTGTGAGGTGATATCTCATTGTGGTTTTAATCTGCATTTCTCTGATGATTAGCGATGTGGAGCATTTTTTCATGTGCCTGTTGGCCATCTGAATTTCTTCTTTAGAGAAGTGTCTATTCATGTCCTGTGCCCATTTCTTAATTGGGTTATTTGCTTTTTGTTTGTTAAGGTGCGTGAGTTCTTTGTATATTTTGGATGTCAACCCCTTATCAGATACATCATTTATGAATATATTTTCCCATATTGTAGGATGTCTTTTTGTTTTACTGATGGTGTCCTTTGCTGTATAGAAGCTTTTCAGCTTGATATAGTCCCATTTGTTCATTTTTGCGTTTGTTTCCCTTGCCCGGGGGGATATGTTCATGAAGAAGTCACTCATGTTTATGTCCAAGAGATTTTTGCCTATGTTTTTTTCTAAGAGTTTTATGCTTTCATGACTTACATTCACGTCTTTGATCCACCTTGAGTTTACCTTTGTGTATGGGGTTAGACAGTAGTCCAGTTTCATTCTCTTACATATAGCTGTCCAGTTTATCCAACACCAGCTGCTGAAGAGGCTGCCCTCTCCCCATTGTATATCTAGGGCTCCTTTATCAAATATTAATTGACTGTAGGTGTTTGGGTTAATGTTTGGATTTTCTATTCTGTTCCACTGGTCTGTGGGTCTGTTTTTGTGCCAGTACCAAATTGTCTTGATTACTATGGCTTTGTAGTAGAGCTTGAAGTCAGGGAGCGTAATTCCCCCTGTTTGATTCCTCCTTCTCAGGATTGCTTTGGCTATTCAGGGTCTTTTCTGGTTCCATATGAATTTTAGAATTATTTGTTCCAGTACATTGAAGAAAGCTGTTGGTAGTTTGATAGGGATTGCGTTGAATCTGTAGATTGCTTTAGGTAGTATAGCCATTTTGACAATATTGATTCTTCCTAGCCAAGAGCATGGGATGCATTTCCATTTGTTAGTGTCTTCCTTAATTTCTCCTAGGAGTGTCTTGTAGTTTTCAGAGTACAGGTCTTTCACTTCCTTCGTTAGGTTTATTCCTAGGTATTTTATTCTTTTAGGTGCAATTGTGAATGGAATTGTTTTTCTGATTTCTCTTTCTGTTAGCTCATCATTAGTGTATAGGAAAGCAACAGATTTCTGTGTGTTCATTTTATATCCTGCAACTTTGCTGAATTCAGATATTAGTTCTACTAGTTTTGGAGTGGAGTCTTTAGGGTTTTTTATATACAGTATCATGTCATCTGCAAATAGTGACAATTTGACTTCTTCTTTACCAATCTGGATACCTTGTATGTCTTTGTTTTGTCTGATTGCCGTGGCTAGGACCTCCAGTACTATGCTGAATAACAGTGGAGAGAGTGGGCACCCCTGTCTTGTTCCCAATCTTAGATGAAAAGCTTTCAGCTTCTCGCTATTAAGTATGATGTTAGCTGTGGGTTTGTCATATATAGCCTTCATGATGTTGAGGTACTTGCCATCTATACCCATTCTGTTGAGAGTTTTAATCAAAAATGGATGCTGAATTTTGTCAAATGCTTTTTCAGCATCTATGGAGATGATCATGTGGTTTTTGTTCTTCTTTTCATTGATGTGATGGATGATGTTGATGGATTTTCGAATGTTGTACCATCCTTGCATCCCTGGGATGAATCCCACTTGATCATGGTGTATGATCCTCTTGATGTATTTTTGAATTCGGTTTGCTAATATTTTGTTGAGTATTTTTGCATCTACGTTCATCAGGGATATTGGTCTGTAATTTTCTTTTTTAGTGAGGTCTTTGCCCGGTTTTGGTATTAGAGTGATGCTGGCTTCATAGAAAGAGTTTGGAAGTATTCCCTCCTCTTCTACTTTTTGGAAAACTTTAAGGAGAATGGGTGTTATTTCTTCTCTATATGTCTGGTAGAATTCAGAGGTGAATCCATCAGGTCCAGGGCTTTTGTTCTTGCGTAGTTTTTTGATTACCGATTCCATTTCGTTGCTGGTGATTGGTCTGTTTAGTTTTTCTGTTTCCTGCTTGGTGAGTCTTGGAAGGCTGTATTTTTCTAAGAAGTTGTCCATTTCTTCTAGGTTTTCCAGCTTATTAGCATATAGATGCTCGTAATATTCTCTTATAATTCTTTGTATTTCTGGGGGTCTGTAATTATTTTTCCTTTCTCATTTCTGATTCTGTTTATGTGTGTAGATTCTCTTTTTCTCTTAATGAGTCTGGCTAGGGGTTTATCTATTTTGTTTATTTTTTCAAAGAACCAGCTTTTGGTTTCATTGATTTTTTCTATTGTTTTATTCTTCTCAATTTTATTTATTTCTTCTCTGATCTTTATTATGTCTCTCCTTCTGGTAACTTTGGGCCTCGTTTGTTCATCTTTTTCCAATTTCAGTAATTGTGTCTTTAGACTGTTCATTTGGGAATGTTCTTCCTTCTTTAAATGGGCCTGGAGAGCAATATACTTTCCTCTTAGAACTGCCTTCACTGTGTCCCACAGAAGTTGTGGCTTTCTGTTGTTGTTGTCATTAGTCTCCATATATTCTTTGATTTCTGTTTTGATTTGGTCGTTAACCCATTGATTCATTAGGAGAATGTTGTTAAGTCTCCATGTATTTGTGAGCCTTTTTGATTTCTTTCTGAAATTTATTTCTAGTTTTATATCTTTGTGATCTGAGAAGTTGGTTGGTAGGATTTCAATATTTTTGAATTTACTGAGGTTCTTTTTGTGGCCTAGTATGTAGTCTATTCTGGAAAATGTTCCATGTGCACTTGAGAAGAATGTGTATCCTGCTGCTTTTGTGTGCAGAGTTCTGTAGATATCTGTTAGGTCCATCTGTTCTAGTGTGTTGTTCAGTGCCTCTGTGTCTTTACTTATCTTCTGCCTGGTTGATCTGTCCTTTGGAGTGAGTGGCGTGTTAAAGTCTCCTAGAATAATTGCATTGCTGTCTATTTCCTCCTTCACTTCTGTTAGTATTTGTTTCACATATGCTGATGCTCCTGTGTTGGGTGCATATATGTTTATAATGGTTATATCTTCTTGTTGGACTGACCCCTTTATCATTATGTAATGTCCGTCTTTATCTCTTGCTACTTTCTTCGTTTTGAAGTCTATTTTATCTGATACAAGTACTGCAACACCTACTTTTTTCTCTTTGTTGTTTGCTTGAAATATTTTTTTCCATCCCTTCACTTTTAGTTTGTGTATATCTTTGGGTTTGAGGTGAGTCTCTTGTAAGCAGCATATAGATGGGTCTTGCTTTTTTATCCACTCTGTTACTCTGTGTCTTTTGATTGGTGCATTCAGTCCGTTTACATTTAGGGTGATTATTGATAGATATGTACTTATTGCCATTGCTGGCTTTAGATTCGTGGTTACCAAAGGTTCAAGGGTTGCTTCTTTACTATCTAAGAATCTAACTTAACTTTCTTGTTAAGTTATTGTGAACGCCGTCTGATGTTTCTTTACCTCTCCCTTCCTATTCTTCCTCCTCCTTTCTTTATATATTAGGTGTTTTATTCTTTGCCTTTAGTTGGTATTTGGATGGTCTGCTTTCTTTGCTATGCTTTTATTTTCTCTGGTGACATCTTTTAAGCCTTAGGGGTGTTTCCCTCTAGAACAGTCTGCTTAAGATATCCTGTAGTGGTGGTTTATGGGCGGCAAACTCTCTCAACTTTCTTTTGTCTTGAAATTGTTTAATCCCTCCGTCATATTTAAATGATAATCGTGCTGGATACAATATTCTTGGTTTGAGGCCCTTCTGTTTCATTACGTTAAATATATCATGCCATTCTCTTCTGGCCTGTAAGGTTTCTGTTGAGAAGTCTGATCACAGTCTGATGGGTTTTCCTTTGTAGGTGATCTTTTTTCTCTCTCTAGCTGCTTTTAATACTCTGTCCTTGTCTTTGATCTTTGCCATCTTGATTATTATGTGTCTTGGTGTTGTCTTCTTTGGGTCCCTTGTGTTGGGAGATCTGTGGGCTTCTGTGGACTGTGAGACTATTTCCTTCCCCAGCGTGGGGAAGTTTTCAGCAATTATTTCTTCAAAGACACTTTCTATCCCTTTTTCTCTCTCTTCTTCCTCTGGTACTCCTATAATGCGAATATTGCTCTGTTTCGATTGGTCACATAGTTCTCTTAATATTCTTTCATTCTTAGAGATCCTTTTATCTCTCTCTGCCTCAGGTTCTTTGTATTCCTGGTCCCTGTCTTGCAATTCCTTGATCGTGTCTTGAACCTGATTCAATCTGCTGTTGAGCCCGTCAATGGCTTGTCTGATTTCTAACAGCAACAGATATTATTGAAGAAGGATTTCCCCATGCCCCAGAGTGTTCATGGGCATTTATAGCCCTACAGAGAGGTGCAAGAGACCTCTTGAGAATGTCATTACTGGAAGTGCTAGGATGGTAGTCAATGACAGGTAAGATCTCCTGAAAGATGGGGACAACCTAAGACAGGCACATCCTCTCATGCTCATACAAAAACAAAAAGGGGGAAATGTGGGGAACTGCCTTTGAATCTCAGTCATGCCACAAAGATGGCCGCTGAGAACTCAACCGGCCACGAGGGTGGCCGCTGAGAACTGCCCTTGAATCTCAGCTGCGCCATGGGGGTGGCTGCTCAGAGCCCTCTGGGTTTCAGCTGCGCCCACTCAGGTCCGCTTCTTACGTCAGAGAGAACTGCGCACGCACACAACTCTGTGCGTGATTGGAAAATTGAAAGTCGCCTTGTTAGCGTAGGGTGTGACCGATCAGAAGAGACCACACCCTATATATTCTGTGCCGAGCCCCAATAAACGAGTTCTTGCTTCGACTGAGCTCCCTGTCGCGTCTGATTGTCTCCAGCAAACCGTGAGCGGTGTGAGCGGCGAGCGGCGAGAGGCGAACAGCGGAGGCTCCAGGAATGGGCAGACAGTCGGCTCTTACCTCCCTTGCTCTGCCTTGTCGGGGTGCGCCTCTCTCTCCCTTCTTTTCCCTCCGCTGGCTGGCTCGGAGGGTCGCGGAAAGAGCTTGTAACAGAAAGAGCTAGTAACAGAGAGAGCTTGTGGTCCTGATGGCGAGCAGGACCGGCGGGAGAGAGGCTAGAAACCCCGACACTTACCTCCCACAAACCTGCTCTACAGGATATTTTAAAGGGACTGCTCTAGATGGAGGCACTTGTAAGGCTAAATAGATGTCACCAGGGAAAATAAAATCAAAGCAAAGAAAGTAGACCAAACAAATACTAACTAAAGGCAAAAACTAAAATCAACTATCCATAAAAACAGTCAAAGGAAACACAAAAGAGTATAGAATAAAACACCTAACATGTAAAGAATGGAGGAGGAAGAATAAGAAGTGAGAAAAATAATCATCAGACTGTGTTTATAATAGCTTAATAAGACAGTTAGATAGTAGAGAGTACATAGTTAGATAGTAATACTAGTAGAGAGTTAGATAGTAAAGTAGCTACCCTTGAACCTTTGATAACCACGAATCCAAAGCCTGCAATGACAATCAGTACATATCTTTCAATAATCACCCTAAATGTAAATGGACTGAATGCAGCAATCAAAAGACACAGAGTAACAGAGTGGATAAAAAAGCAAGACCCATCTATATGCTGCTTACAAGAGACTCACCTCAAACCCAAACCACAGACTAAAAGCGAACGGATGGAAAAAGATATTTCAGGCAAACCGTAGGGAGAGAAAAGCAGGTGTTGCAGTATTTGTATCAGACAAAATAGACTTCAAAACAAAGAACGTAACAAAAGATAAAGAAGGACATTACATAATGATAAAGGGGTCAGTCCAACAAGAGGATATAACCATTATAAATATATGTGCATCCCACACAGGATCACTGATATATGTGAAACAAATACTAACAGAGGTAAAGGAGGAAATACAATGCAATGCATTCATTCTAGGAGACTCCAACACACCACTCACTCCAAAGGACAGATCAACCAGACAGAAAATAAGTAAGGACACAGAAGCACTGAACAACACACTAGAACAGATGGACCTAACAGACATCTACAGAACTCTACACACAAAAGCAGCAAGATAAACATTCTTCTCAAGAGCACATGGAACATTTTCAAGAAGAGACCACATACTATGCCACAAAAATAACTCCAGTAATTCAAAAAGATTCAAATTCTACCAACCAACTTCTCAGATCACAGAGGTATAAAACTAGAAAGAAACTGAACGAAGAAAACAAAAAGGCTCACAAACACATGAGGCTTAACAACATGCTCCTAAATAATCAATGGATCAATGACCAAATCAAAACAGAGATCAAGCATGGATACAAATGACAACAACAGCACAGAGCCCCAACTTCTGTGGGACGCAGCGAAGGCAGAAAAGTATAAGAGGAAAGTATATAGCAATTCAGGCCTATTTAAAGAAGGAAGAACAATCCTAAATGAATAATCTAAAGTCACAATTATTGAAATTGGAAAAAGAACAAGTGAGGCCCAAAGTCAGCAAAAGGAGGGACATAATAAAGATCAGAGAAGAAATAAATAAAATTGAGAAGAACTAAAGAATAGGAAAAAAATCAATGAATGCAAGAGCTGGTTCTTTGAGAAAATACACAAAACAGATAAATCCATAGCGAGACTTATTAAGAGAAAAAGAGAATCTACACACATAAACAGAATCAGAAATGAGAAAGGAAAAATCACGATGAACACCACAAAAATACAAAGAATTATTAGAGAATACTATGAAAATGAACATGGTAACAAGATGGATAACCTAGAAGAAATGGACAACTAACTAGAAAAATACTACCTTCCAAGAATGACCAAGGAAGAAACACAAAATCTAAACAGATCAATTACCAGCAAGGAAATTGAATCCGTAGTCAAAAAACTACCCAAGAACAAAACTTCCAGACCAGATGGATTCACGGCTGAATTTTATCAGACATATAGAGAAGACATAATACCCACTCTCTTAAAATTTTCCAAAAAATAGAAGAAGAGGGAATACTTCCAAATTCATTCTATGAAGCCAGCATCACTCTAAAACCAAAACCAGGCAAAGGCCCCACAAAAAAAGAAAATTACAGACCAATATGTCTGATGAACATACAAGGAAAAATACTCAACAAAATATTAGCAAATCGAATTCAAAAATACATTAAGAGGATCATACACCATGATCAAGTGAGATTCATCTGAGGAATGCAAGATTGGTACAACATTCGAAAATCCATCAACATCATCCACCACATCAACAAAAAGGACAGAGACCACATGATGATCTCCATAGATGCTGAAAAAGCATTCAACAAAATTCACCATACATTCATGATAAAAACTCTCAACAAAATAGGTATAGAGGGCAAGTACCTCAACATAAAGGCCATATATGACAAACCCACAGAAAACATGATCCGTAACAGGGAGAAGCTGAATGTTTTCACCTAAGATCGGGAACAAGACAGGGATGCCCACTCTCCCCGCTGTTATTCAACAGACTACTGGAAGTCCTAGCCATGGCAATCAGAGAAAACAAAGAAATACAAGGCATCCAGATTGGTAAAGAAGAAGTCAAACTGTCACTACTGGAGATGACATGATATTATACATAAAAAACTCTAAAGACTCTACTCCAAAACTACTTGAACTAATATCTGAATTCAGCAAAGTTACAGGATACAAAATTAATACACAGAAATCTGTTGTTTTCCTATACACTAATGATGAACTAGCAGAAAGAGAAATCGGGAAAACAATTCCATTCACAATTGCATCCAAAAGAATAAAATACCTAGGAATAAACCTAACCAAGGAAGAGGAAGACCTATACCCTGAAAACTACAAGACACTCTTAAGAGAAATTAAAGAGGACACTAACAAATGGAAACTCATCCCATGCTCTTGGCTAGGAAGAATTAATACTGTCAAAATGGCCATCCTACCTAAAGCAATCTACAGTTCAATGCAATCCCTATCAAAATACCAACAGCATTCTTCAACGAACTGGAACAAATAGTTCTCAATCTCATATGGAACCACAAAGACCCTGAATAGCCAAAGCAATCCTGAGAAGGAAGAATAAAGCAGGGAGGATCTCGCTTCCAAACTTCAAGCTCTACTACAAAGCCACTGTAATCAAGACAATTTGGTACTGGCACAAGAACACACACAAAGACCAGTGGAACACAACAGAGAGTCCAGATATTAACCCAAGCATATATGGTCAATTAATATACAATAAAGGAGCCATGGATACACAACGGGGAAATGACAGTGTCTGCAACAGCTAGTGTTGGCAAAACTGGACAGCTACATGTAAGAGAATGAAACTGGACTACTGTCTAACCCCATACACAAAGGTAAACTCAAAATGGATCAAAGACCTGAATGTAAGTCATGAAACCATAAAACTCTTAGAAAAAAACATAGGCAAAAATCTCTTGGACATAAACATGAGCAACTTCTTCATGAACATATCTCCCCATGCAAGGGACACAAAAGCAAAAATGAACAAGTGGGACTATATCAAGTTGAAAAGCTTCTGTAGAGCAAAGGACACCATCAATAAAAGAAAAAGACATCCTACAGTATGGGAGAATATATTTATAAATGACATACCTGATAAAGGGTTGACAACCAAAACATATAAAGAGCTGATGCACATTAACAAACAAAAAACAAATAATCCAATTAAAAAATGGGCAGAGGATCTCAACACTTTTCCAAAGAAGAAATTCAGATGGCCAACAGACACATGAAAAGATGCTCCACATCGCTAATCATCACAGAAAAGGAAATTAAAACAACAATGAGATATCGCCTCACACCAGTAAGGATGGCCACCATCCAAAACACAAACAACAAATGTTGGCAAGGATGTGGAGAAAGGGGAACCCTCCTACACTGCTGGTGGGAATGTAAATTAGTTCAACCATTGTGGAAAGCAGTATGGAGATTCCTCAAAAAACTAAAAATAGAAATATAATTTGTCCCACAAATTCAACTCCTTGGAATTTACCCTAAGAATGCAGCAGCCCAGTTTGAAAAAGACATATGCACCTCTATGTTTATCACAGAAGTATTTACAATAGTAAGAAATGGAAGCAACCTAAGTGTCCATCAGTAGATGAATGGATAAAGAAGATGAGGTACATATACATACTGAAATCTTATTCAGCCATAAGAAGAAAACAAATCCTACCATTTGCAACAGCATGGATGGAGCTAGAGGGTATTATCCTCAGTGAAATAAGCCAGGTGGAAAAAGACAAGTACCAAATGATCTCACTCATCTGTGGAGTATAACAAAACAAAATAAAAACTGAAGGAAGAAAACAGCAGCAGACTTACAGTACCCAAGAACGGACTAACAGTTACTAAAGGGAAAGGGACTGGGAGGGTGGGTGAGAAGGGAGGGATAAGGGGAATAAGGGGCATTACGATTAGCACACATAATGTAGGGGGGCCCTCGGGCAGGCAGTATAGCACGAGAAGACAAGCAATGACGCTATAGCATCGTACTATGCTGATGGACAGTGATTGTAATGGGGTATGTGGTGGGGACTTGATGATGGGGGGAGTCTAGTAACCAAAATGTTGCTCATGTGATTGTATATCAATGATACCGTAATAATAAAAAAAGTACCAGAACTTTCTGACAGTTGTCATTAAACAGATGTTGAACTAACTTTACAGACCAAAGATTGGGCTTGTGCTCTATCACACATCAAAGACATGTATAATTAGAATCTAAAGTGTTTTCTACTAATAGTAACTGGTTAAAACCATTATGTGGGCTTTTTTACATTTAAAAATCCCAAAATAAATATGAGCTAAATAATAGAGGCACAGCACTTCTACTTTCATCCAAGATAGAGGAATTGATTTACCATCCTATCTGAAACAACTAAAATTCTGTATAACATAAATTAAAGAACAGTTGTCAAATCACTGGACCTCAAGCAATAAAGGACAGTGATGTGTGAGAGAAGAAACAAACAAGGTGGGCCCTATGATTGCTCCACTTTCCAGACAGCTAAAGAAAAAAATAAGGTATGTTAACTAGAGACATGCAAGATATAATAAAAAAAGTCTCAAAATGAAATTCTAGAAATGAAAACTATAACATCTGAAATGCAAAATACACCAGATAAGATCAAAGGCAGGTTAAATGTTGCAGAAGATTAATAAACTTGAAGACATAGCAAAAGAAACTGTCCAAAAAGAAATACAATGAGAAAGAAGATAGAAAAAAAGGCAGAGCAATAGTGTGCCATAGGATTTCAAGTGGCCTAATGTATGTATAATTGGAATCTCCAAAGGCGAGAGCAAGAATAATGGCCAAAATCTCTAAATTTGATGAAATTCTATATCCACTGATACAAGAACCTCAATGAATTCCAAGCATAGGAAATACCACTCCTTGTCATTCAGGTTTTAGCTGAAATGTCACCATCTCAGAGAAGCCCTCCCTTACTACCAAACCTTGAGAATCATTATATAATTATCTTTTCTAAATTCTTTACTTTTTATTGCATATCCCTACCACCACCAAACATAAGCTCCATAACTGGGATCTTGTCTGCATCCTTTACCACTGTGTTCCCAGAGACTAGCAGAGTACCTAGCACTGAGATGCTAAATACAGATTTCATGTATTAATTACTTAATCCATTTAATCCACTTACAACTAAATTCCTATTTTAAAATCCTTCTCAAATGATCAAAACCATTCTTTTTGCAGTCCCAACATTTGCTTTTGCTCCCAAACTAATACAATGTTGCCACTGAACAAGATGGAATTTATTAGTAGTAATTTTTTGGCCTAATAGTAAAGTCACCTAACCATTTCTTGAAGAATAACCTGTAAGGACTCATTCCTTCCAGTTCAGGTTGACTCCAGGTAAGGTTCTGGCAACATTAGTGTCAAGCTTGGCATACAGCTTTCCAGAGAATGTATTCTCAGTTCTCCTCTTTCATCATATCAGTGTTTTACTGCACAACTATTATGCGCAAACACCATACTGTATATACATATTTATTTAATATACAGTGAGGTAATACATAAGGAACCTGAGGCCTAGGAATGTGAAGTAATGTACTTAGTCACATGGCTAGACAGTGGCAGAACCAGATTGTAAACTCAAGTCTGTTTGACTCTAAAATGCTGCTCTTTATACAATGAAATTTAAATTGTTATAAAATTATAGCTAAGAAAACATACATCTTGCCAGGAGAGATACAACTTTCAGTACTCTTTCCCATCTGATAAAATAAAAAAGACTAAATTCTTAATATGTATGCTTAATACCTCCATCACAGAGGTGCTATTGTTGCCCAAAATGAGACTCAACAACAAACACTTGGCTCAGCTGACACAGTTCTCTTGACAGAAGGTTTCTGCACCTCAAATCCTGCACAGAGAGAAATTACAGAAACTTATGTATCAAAGACATGTGATTGTATGAAGAAAAATCAAGTTTCTACACTCTAGGGGACTGGCTAAAGGAAAACAGACCATATTTGATTGACTTTAAGATGTAATTTTTCATTTTTCACATTTTAACATCTCTGAAATTCATGTGCCAATGGTGTCTGACTGCCACCCAGGTGGCAGTTTGTGATGTGGCCATCATTGTCTGCATGAGTGAATCTGGCCATAGCTGTTCATATTGTCATTCCTTCCATGTCTAAATAAGTCCAAAATAACTTTTTTAAAGATGTTAGTTTTTAAATTTTTTTTAAAATTGAGAGATACTTGACATACATTATTTAAGTTTAAGGTGTGCAATGTGTTTGTTTCATAGTTTATATATTGAAATATAATTACAACAGTAGTGTTGGCTACCACCATTATCGTATCTTTTTTGGTGTTGGGAATAGTTAAGATTTAGTCTTTTAGCAACTTTGAAGTTTTTAATACAGTATTATTGACTGTAACCACCATGTTATGCATTAAATCTCCAGAACTTATTTATCTACAAATTGTAAGTTGTTATCCTTAAACAGTATCTCACCAATTCTCCACAGCCTCTGGTAACCACCTTTCTACTCTGTCAAAACGACAATTAAGTATAAAACTAACATTCTGAAGATTAACTGGCTTATTTCTTCCTTAGTGTTCCATAAAATAAGGCTTATCTTACAGCTTATGGTATCTGATTTAATGAAGTTCAGTATTACACCAATGTAAGAATCAAGGATCATGAAAAACCAGTAAAGACACCACCACTAATTTTAAAGAAATGGAGTTCTATAAACTGTCAAAGAATCAGAATAGCCCCCTTAAAGAAGTTTAGCAAACTACAAGAACACACACACAACTAAATGAAATTACTAAATCAATGCCTGAACAAAATGAGAAGTCTGACAAGAAATAGAAACCATTAACAACAACAAAACAAAACAAATCCTAGAGCTGAAAAATACAATAACTGAACTTGAGAATTCACAGGTTTCAAAAGCAGTCTCAACCATGCAGAATAAAGAATCAGCAACACAGAAGACAGGACATGAGAAATTATCCAGTTAGAGGATCATAAAGTAAAAAGAATAAAAAAGAGTGAAGAAAGCCTATGAGACTTAGGAGACATAGTGAAATGAAACAATATTCACATTATGGAGATTCTAGAAGAGAAAGGGACAGAAAGTATATTTAACATGAAAATGGCTGAAAACTTCCTTAACCTGGGGAGAAAAATGGGCATCCAGACCCATGAGGCCCTAAGGACCCCAAACAGGTAAGGCTCATTACACCAAGATACATTATAATTAAACTGTTAAAATTCAAAGAAAATAATTTTCAAAGCTGCAAAAGAAAAAAGAAGTTACATACAAGGGAACTCCAATAAGAATACGGATGGATTTCTAAACCAAAATATTTCAGGCCAGGAAAAAATGGAATGATATTCAAAATACTGAAAGAAAAGAACTGTTAATGAAGAATACTATGCTTGACAAAGCTGTCCTTCAGAAAATAAGGGGGGATAAAGACTTCCCTGTACAAACAAAAACCTGAAGGAGTTCATTACCACGAGGCCTACCGATTTTGCAAAAAATGCTAAACAGAGTTTTTTGAGAAAGAAGTAAAAGGATGCTAATTAAAATCATAAAAACATTGCATAAAACTCACTGGTAATGGTACAAGTATATTATCAAAGTTCAATTCTGGTATTTGGTAATAGTGGTGCATAATTTATTTACTACTTTAAAAGTTTTAAAAAATGAATGTAGTCAAAGCCATAACTACAATAATCTGTTAAAAGTTACACAATATAAAAAATAAGTAAATTGTAACATCAATAACCTAAGAAGTGAGAGGGACAAGCAAAAGTGTAAAGTTTAGGAATACTATTGAAGTTATCAGCTTAAAATAGGTCATTAGAATTTGAAGATGTTTGATGTATGCCTCATGGTAACCTCAAGGGAAAAACCTGTAGCAATGACACAGAAGAACACAATAAAGAAATCACATCATACTAATATCAAAAGATGCCAAACATAAAAACAAAGACAAGAAACAAGGAAAAATGGATCTACAAAACAAGAACACAATTAACAAAATGGTAATAGTCTTGACCTATCAGTAATTATTTTTAATGTAAACTTATGCATTACATTCCCCACTCAAAAGACACAGAAGTTGGATTAAAAAACAAGATGCTGCTGATAAGGCTAAAGATGGCGGAATAGTAAGGCAAGATGGAAACCTCCTCCCAAAAACACGTAAGAGGAAAAATACAGCAAATGCAACAAGACCTGAAAACGATCTGAACACTGCAGAACAGACTGCCTACACTTGAGGAAGAAGAGAGGACCACACAGAAAAGGGTGAGGTGGCAAAGCCGAGATCAAGAGGGAACCAAGCCCTCCCCCGACCCCCACCTACAGGAAGAATAAAGAGGAACGGAGGAGGGACTGGGTAGGAGCCCAGGAGCACAAGCCCGCATTACATTGGGTTCTGGTGATTATCAGGGATGGACACCAGGGACGGGCAGAACACTCTGGGAAGCTGAGACTAGCCAGTGTGGAAGGCAGGCAAAGCCCACCAGTCCTGAGACCCAAAGCAGACGCAGCAGTTTGAAAGACTTGCCAGCAGTGGGAGGGATCCAGAGGGGCAAGGGTTTGACAAGACTCTCCTCAGGAGAAAGGAGAGGTGGGCCATACTTTCCCAGCCCTTCCTCAGTCCAACAGGTCAGGAACGCTCAGGAACTCTAGACGCTCCATTCCCCTTGCTGGCAGTGCAGCCACGAGGCTCCTCCCTGCACACACTGCCTACAGACAGCGCTTGACCCAGTAGCAGCATCAGATTTTGCTGCCTGGCAGGTAGACAGAGACTCTCCCACCTTGCTTGGCTCCATTTCAGCCCAACTAGAAAGATGCCTGCAGGAGCCAGCCCCAAGAGCAACTTCTTCCCTGTGGGTGTCCAAACCTAGTGCTATGCATCTGGCTCAGGCACACTGGTCTGCCCACCCCATTAACTCTGTAGTCCCAACATTGCTGCATGCCAGGCACAGGGCGGCCCCACCCACAGTGAGTTCAGCATATTCCTGAGCTCATCACAAAAGCAGCAATGGAGGCAAATGGCCTGAATTGAGATGACTGCAGACGCCAGACAGACAGATGCCCTGTCCACAGCACGCCGAGCAGGCTCCTGCAAAACAGAACCAGGCATGAGAGAGTAAAGAATATTGAGCTTCTGAGCACCAAAGCACACCTTCTTCATAAAGCTATTACTTTATAGGACAGAAGGCATAGAAGAAACATCTAAAGCAAAGGAGGAAACACAGAAACCCTGACAAAATGAGGAGGAGGCAGAGGAATATGATCCATACAAAACTATGAGACAGAATGCCAGAAAGAGGGCTGAATGAAACAGAGATCACCAGTCTTCCTGATAAAGACTTCAAAATAAAAGTCATAAACTTGGTCACAGATTTACAGAAAAGTATTCAAGATCTCAGGGAGGACTTCAACAAAGACACAGATAACCTGAAAAAGAGCCACTCACAGCTGAAGGAGACAGTATCTGAAATAAAATGTACAATGGAGTAGATTAAAAGTAGTAATTTAAAAGTAGATTCTATCATGTAGAGGAGACAGTAAGTGAAATGGAAATTAGAGAACAGGAAAACAAAGAAGCTGAGGAACAGAAAGAACAAAGGATCAGTAGGCATGAAAAAATAATAAGAGAGCTATGTGGCCAACCCAAACGGAACAATATTCACATAATAGGGGCACCAGAAGGCGAAGAGAGAGACAAAGGGATAGAAAGTATCTTTAATAGGCCCTCAGGTCATGTAAGTGCAAGGATCCCCTAACAAAAGTAACCCCAGAAACACAACACCAGGACATATAATAATTAAAGTCATAAAGGTCAAAGACAAGGAGACAGTGTTGAAAGCAGCGAGGGATAAAAAAAAAAAAAGATCACCTATAAAGAAAATCCCATCAGGCTATCAGCAGACTTCTCAACAGAAACTCTACAGGACAGAAGGGAGTGGCATGACATATTTCATGTACTGACACAGAAGGACTTCCAACTGAAGACTCCTCTACCCAGTAAGATTATCATTCAAATTTGAAGCAGGGATTAAACAATTGTCAGATAAACAAACGTTGAAGGAATTCGCCACCACTAAGCGAGTCTTACATGATATGTTAAAGGGATTGCTGTAGATAGAAATGACCTTAAGGCTAAATAGCTTTCACCAGTTAAAATAAACCCACAGTAAAGCAAGAAGACCAATTAATTGCCAAGAAAGAACAAAATTTAAAAAAAAAAGCAAAATCAGTCAAGGGATACACAAAAAGTGCAGATTATGACATCTAATATGAACAACATGGAGGAGTATGCTTAACAACATAAAAGTATGCTTAGATTGTACTGATTGAAATAGAGTAATCAGCAATTTAAGATAGACTATTATATAGTAAAGAAGCAACCATTGAAACTTGGTAACCACAAAACTAAAGCCTACAATAAATACACACAAAAATAAATTTAAAAAAGAAAGAGAAATCCAATTAAAATACTAAAGGAAACCATCAATAAAAAGAGAAGAGTATAAGAGTGAAGAAACACAGAAGAGATATAAAAAGCCAGAAAACAATTAATAAAAAGGCAATAAGTACATTATCTATCAATAATCACCTTAAATGTAAATGGACTGAATCCACCAATCAAAAGACATAGAGTGACAAAATGGAAAAGTAACAAGAACCATCTATATATGGCCTACCTGAGACTCATTTCAAACCCAAAGACATACAAAGACTAAAAGTGAAGGGATGGAAAAAGATATTTCATGCAAATAATAGGGAGAAAAAAAAGCAGGAGTAGCACTACTTACATTCAGACAAAATAGATTTCAAAACAAAGAACGTAACAAGAGACAGACAAGGACATTACATAATAATAAACAGGTAAATCCAATAGGAGGATAAAATCATAATAAATATCTACGCACCAAACAAGGAGCACATAAACATGTAAAACAAAACTAACAGAATTAAAGGGGGAAACAGATTGCAAGCATTCATTTTAGAAGACTTAAAAACACCACTCATATCAATAGATCAATCAGGCAGAAAATAAATAAATAGAGGCGCTGAACAATACATTAGATCAAATGCCTCAACACCCAAAACGGAAATAACCCTATGAAAAAATGTGTGGAGGATATGAACAGACAATTCTCCAAAGAAGAAATTCAGATGGCAAACAGGCACATGAAAATATGCTCCACTTCCGGGAAGATGGCTGCATGAGCAGGGCAACGGAAATCTCCTCCCAAAACCATATGTATTTATGAAAATACAACAAATACAACTATTCCTAAAAGAGAGACCAGAATATAGAGGACAGCACACAGCCTGCATCGACTCCTGAGAGGACTTGGCACCCCGTGAGATGGGTAAGATACGGAGCCACGTCCTGGCGGGACCCGAGCACTCCCCCACCCCAGTGCACCAGCGGGAGGAGAGGATTCAGAGCTGGGAGGGAGTGGAAGTACAGCCCGCGAAATAACGGGCCCTGGTGGAGACTTCTGGGAATATGACAACGTGAACGGACCAGCAGAAAAATTCCTCCCAACATTATATTTATTCACGAAAATACAGCAAATACAACTATCCCTAAAAGAGAGACCAGAATACACAGGAAAGTGCACAGCGTACAGCTACACCTGTGAGAACTTGGCAGCCGGAGAGGCGGAAGGGATACGCAGCAGCGACCCGATGGGACCGAGCGCTCCCCCCCACCCCAGAGCTCCAGCGGCCAGACACTCCGGAAAGAGGACTCGGCACCTGGCGAGGCGGGACAGAAACGCAATCCAGCGAGACCAGAGCGCGCCTCCACCCCAGCACTCTGGTGGAAGTCCTGGCAAGGCGGTCATGAGAAGACAGAAGAATATGATACAGACAAAGCTTCAGACAAACACCACCCCAGAAAAAGAAGCGGAAGGAATGGACATGCACAGTCTTCCAGAAAAAGAATTCAGAATAAAAGTCATAGCCATGCTGACGGATCTACAGAAAAATGTGCAAGAGCTGAGGGAGGAAGTGAGGGAAGTGAGGAAAGATAATGCAGAAATGAGACAAGCCATCGATGGGCTCAACAGCAGATTGAATCAGGTTCAAGACACAATCAAGGAATTACAAGACAGGGACCAGGAATACAAAGAAGCTGAGGCAGAGAGAGATAAAAGGATCTCTAAGAATGAAAGAATATTAAGAGAACTGTGTGACCAATCGAAACAGAGCAATATTCGCATTATAGGAATACCAGAGGAAGAAGAGAGAGAATAAGGGATAGAAAGTGTCTTTGAAGAAATAATTGCTGAAAACTTCCCCACGCTGGGGAAGGAAATAGTCTCACAGTCCACGGAAGCCCACAGATCTCCCAACACAAGGGACCCAAAGAAGACAACACCAAGACACATAATAATCAACATGGCAAAGATCAAAGACAAGGACAGAGTATTAAAGGCAGCTAGAGAGAGAAAAAAGATCACCTACAAAGGAAAACCCATCAGACTGTGATCAGACTTCTCAACAGAAACCTTACAGGCCAGAAGAGAATGGCATGATATATTTAACGTAATGAAACAGAAGGGCCTCAAACCAAGAATATTGTATCCAGCACGATTATCATTTAAATATGACGGAGGGATTAAACAATTTCAAGACAAAAGAAAGTTGAGAGAGTTTGCCGCCCATAAACCACCACTACAGGATATCTTAAGCAGACTGCTCTAGAGGGAAACACCCCTAAGGCTTAAAAGATGTCACCAGAGAAAATAAAAGCATAGCAAAGAAAGCAGACCATCCAAATACCAACTAAAGGCAAAGAATAAAACACCTAATATATAAAGAAAGGAGGAGGAAGAATAGGAAGGGAGAGATAAAGAAACATCAGACGTCGTTCACAATAACTTAACAAGAAAGTTAAGTTAGATTCTTAGATAGTAAAGAAGCAACCCTTGAACCTTTGGTAACCACGAATCTAAAGCCTGCAATGGCAATAAGTACATATCTATCAATAATCACCCTAAATGTAAATGGACTGAATTCACCAATCAAAAGACATAGAGTAACAGAGTGGATAAAAAAGCAAGACCCATCTATATGCTCCTTACAAGAGACTCACTCAAACCCAAAGATATACACAGACTAAAAGTGAAGGGATGGAAAAAAATATTTCAAGCAAACAACAGAGAAAAAAGCAGGTGTTGCAGTACTTGTATCAGATAAAATAGACTTCAAAACGAAGAAAGTAGCAAGAGATAAAGACGGATATTACATAATGATAAAGGGGTCAGTCCAACAAGAAGATATAACCATTATAACTATATATGCACCCAACACAGGAGCATCAGCATATGTGAAACAAATAGTAACAGAAGTGAAGGAGGAAATAGACAGAGATGCAATTATTCTAGGAGACTTTAACACGCCACTCACTCCAAAGGATAGATCAACCAGGCAGAGGCTAAGTAAAGACACAGAGGCACTGAACAACACACTAGAACAGATGGACCTAACAGACGTCTACAGAACTCTACACCCAAAAGCAACAGGATATACATTCTTCTCAAGTGCACACGGAACATTTTCCAAAATAGACCACATACTAGGACACAAAAAGAACCTCAGTAAATGAAAAAATACTGAAACTCTACCATCCAACTTCTCAGATCACAAACGTATAAAACAAGAAATAAATTTTAGAAAGAACACAAAAAGGCTCACAAATACATGGAGACTTAACAACATTCTCCTAATTAATCAATGGGTTAACAACCAAATAGAAACAGAAATCAGAGAATATATGGAGACTAATGACAACAACAACATAAAGCCACAACTTCTGTGGGATGCAGCAAAGACAGTTCTAAGAGGAGACTATAGTGCAATCCAGGCATATTTAAGGAAGGAAGAACATTCCCAAACAAACAGTCTAAAGACACAATTAGTGAAATTGGAAAGAGAAGAACAAATGAGGCCCAAAGTCACCAGAAGGAGGGACATAATAAAGATCAGAGAAGAAATAAATAAAATTGAGAAGAATAAAGCAATAGAAAAAACCAATGAAACCAAGAGCTGGTTCTTTGAAAAAATAAACAAAATAGATAAACCCCTAGCCAGACTCATTAAGAGGAAAAGAGAATCTACACACATAAAGAGAAAGAGAAATGAGAAAGGAAAAATAACGACGGACCCCACAGAAATACAAAGATTTATAACAGAATACTATGAGAATCTATATGCTAACAAGCTGGAAACCCTAGAAGAAATGCACAACTTCTCAGAAAAATATAACCTTCCAAGACTGACCAAACAAGAAACAGAAAAACTAAACAGACCAATCACCAGCAACGAAATTGAAGCGGTAATCAAAAAACTACACAAGAACAAAACCCCCGGACCAGATGGATTCACCTCTGAATTCTACCAGGCATACAGAGAAGAAATAACACTCATTCTCCTTAAAGTTTTCCAAAAAATAGAAGAGGAGGGAATATTCCAAACTCATTCTATGAAGTCAGCATCACTCTAATACCAAAACCGGGCAAAGACCTCACCAAAAAAGAAAATTACAGACCAATATCCCTGATGAACGTAGATGCAAAAATACTCAACAAAATATTAGCAAACCGAATTCAAAAATACATCAAGTGGATCATATACCATGATCAAGTGGGATTCATCCCAGGGATGCAAGGATGGTACAACATTCGAAAATCCATCATCATCATCCACCATATTAACAAAAAGAAGAACAAAAACCATATGATCATCTCCATAGATGCTGAAAAAGCATTTGACAAAATTCAGCATCCATTCATGATTAAAACTCTCAACAAAATGGGTATAGAGGGCAAGTACCTCAACATCATAAAGGCTATATATGACAAACCCACAGCTAACATCATACTTAATAGCGAGAAGCTGAAAGCTTTTCATCTAAGTTCGGGAACACGACAGGGATGCCCACTCTCTCCACTGTTATTCAACATAGTACTGGAGGTTCTAGCCATGGCAATCAGACAAAACAAAGAAATGCAACGCATTCCAGAATGGTAAAGAAGAACTCAAATTGTCACTATTTGCAGATGACATGATATTGTACACAAAAAACCCTAAAGACTCCACTCTAAAACTACTAGAACTAATATCTGAATTCAGCAAAGTTGCAGGATACAAAATTAACACAGAAATCTGTTGCTTTCCTATACGCTAACGATGAACTAAAAGAAAGAGAAATCAGTAAAAGAATTCCATTCACAATTGCATCAAAAAGATTAAAATATGATGGACAATGACTGTGGTGGGGTTGGTGGGGGGTACCGGATGAAGGGGGTAGTTTAATCATCACAATATTGCTCATGTAATTGTAGGTTAATGATACTAAAATAAAATAAATTGTAAAAAAAAAAACTTAAAAAAAAACAAAAACAAAAACAAAAAGATTAAAATACCTAGGAATAAATCTAACAAAGAAAGTGAAAGACCTGTACTCTGAAAACTACAAGACACTCCTAAGAGAAATTAAAGAGGACACTAACAAATGGAAATCCATCCCATGCTCTTGCTAGGTAGAATAAATATTGTCAAACTGGCTATACTACCTAAAGCAATCTATAGATTCAATACAATCCCTATCAAAATATGAACAGCTTTCTTCAATGAACTGGAACAAATAATTCTAAAATTCATATGGAACCACAAAAGACCCCAAATAGCCAAAGCAATCCTGAGAAGGAGGAATAAAACAGGGGGAATTACGCTCCCTGACTTCAAGCTCTACTACAAAGCCACAGTAATCAAGACAATTTAGTATTGGCACAAAAACAGACCCACAGACCAGTGGAACAGAATAGAAGATCCAAACATTAACCCAAACATATACAATCAATTAATATTTGATAAAGGAGCCTTGGATATACAATGGGGAGATAACAGCCTCTTCAGCAGCTGGTGTTGGAAAAACTGGACAGCTACATGTAAGAGAATGAAACTAGACTACTGTCTAATCCCATACACAAAAGTGAACTCAAAAATGGATCAAAGACCTGAATGTAAGTCATGAAACTATGAAACGCTTAGAAAAAAACATAGGTAAAAATTTCTTGGACACAAACATGACTGACTTCTTTATGAACATATCTCCCCGAGCAAGGGAAACATAAGCAAAAATGAACAAGTGGGAGTATGTCAAGCTGAAAAGCTTCTGTACAGCAAAGGACACCATCAGTAGAACAAAAAGACATTCTACAGTATGGGAGAATATATTCATAAATGACGTATCTGATAAGGGGTTGACGTACAAAATATATAAAGAACTCATGCACCTCAACAAACATAAAGTAAATAATCCAGTTAAGAAATGGGCAGAGGACATAAGTAGACACTTCTCCAAAGAAACTCAGATGGCCAATAGGCACATGAAAAGATGCTCCACATCCCTAATCATCAGAGAAATGCAGATTAAAACCACAATGAGATATCACCTCACACCAGTGAGGATGGCCAACATCCAAAACACAAACAACAAATGTTGGCGAGGATGTGGAGAAAAGGAACCCTCCTACACTGCTGGTGGGAATGCAAATTAGTTCAACCATTGTGGAAAGCAGTATGGACGTTCCTAAAGAAACTCAAAATAGAAATACCATTTGACCCAGGAATCCCACTCCTAGGTATTTACCGTAAGAATGCAGCAGCCTAGTTTGAAAAAGACATATGCACCCCTATGTTTATCACAGCACTATTATTTACAATAGCTAAGAAATGGAAGCAACTTAAGTGTCCATCAGTAGATGAATGGATAAAGAAGATGTGGCACATATACAAAATGGAATATTATTCAGCCATAAGAAGAAAACAAATCCTACCATTTGCAACAACATGGATGGGGCTAGAGGGTATTATGCTCAGTGAAATAAGCCAAGTCGAAAAAGACAAGTATGAAATGGTTTCACTCATATGTGGAGTATAAGAACAAAGAAAAAAACTGAAGGATCAAAACAGCAGCAGACTCACAGAACCCAAGAACAGACTAATAGTTACCAAAGGGAAAGGGACTGGGGAAGATGGGTGGGAAGGGAGGGATAAGGGAGACAAGGGGGCATTACGATTAGCAGATGTAATGTTGGGGGGGCATGGGGAGGGCTGTACAAGTCAGAGAAGACAAGTAGTGAATCTATAGCATCTCACTACGCTGATGGACAGTGACTGTAATGGAGTTGGTGGGGGCGACCTGATGAAGGGGTAGTTTAATAACCATAATATTGCACATGTAATTGTAGATGATACCAAAATAAATTAAAAAAAAAAAAGATGCCCCACATGGCTAATCATCAGGGAAATGCAAATTAAAACCACAGTGAGATATCACCTCACACCAGTTAGGATAGCCAACACTGAAAAAACTAGGAACAACAAATGCTGGTGAAGAAGCGGAAAAAGCAGAACCCTCCTGCACTGCTGATGGGAATGTAAATTAGTTCAACCATTGTGGTAAGCAATATGGAGGTTCCTCAAAAAACTGAAAATAGTAATACCACTTGACCCAGGAATTCCACTCCTGGGAATTTACCCAAAGAAAACAAGTTCTCAGATTCAAAAAGACATATGCACCCCTATGTTTATTGCAGCACAATTTACAATAGCCAAGATATGGAAAGAACCTAAGTGTTCATCAGTAGATGAATGGATAAAGAAGATGTGGTACATATACACAATGGAATACTATTCAGCCATAAGAAAGAAACAAATCCTACCATTTGCAACAACATGGATGGAGGTAGAGAGTATTATGCTCATTGAAATAAGTCAGGCAGAGAAAGACAAATACCAAATGATTTCCCTCATTTGTGGAGTACAACAACAAAGGAAAACTGAAAGAAGAAAATAGCTGCAGACTCACAGACTCCAAGAAGGGACTAGTGGTTCCCAAAGGGAAGGGTGGGGGAGGGCGGGAGAAGGGTATTGAGAAGTATTATGATTAGTGCGCATGGTGTCAGGGAGATCACGGGGAAGACAGTGTAGCACAGAGAAGGCAAATAGTGACTCTGTGGCATCTTACTACATTGATGGACAGTGACTGCAATGGAGTATAGCGGGGGACTCAATAATTTGGATGAATGTAGTAACCACATTGTTTCTCATGTAAAACCTTCATTAGAATGTACCTCAATAGTACCCTAATAAAAAAATAAAAAGTAAATTAAAAAAAGATAAGGCTATACAGTAAACAATTGTACATATATAAATTCAACAACTTGCTTTGTATGTTAACTCATTATTATAGTTGTAATTTGAGCAATTAACACTATTAATAAACTAAGTGGACTAAAACAGCAAAAAATAACTAGAAAAAGTAAAATAAAGAAATATGTATGTGCATATAGATATATCTTCAGATGTAAAAACAAGGCTTATAATAACAATAGTAAAAGAGGAAAAAACCCAGCTACTCACAAAAAAATTTTAAATGGAAATAAGAAATTCACTTATAAAAAGCACAAGTTTTAAAGGCTAAAAAGATAGAAAATGCTAGTGAAATTTAAATAAAATTAGCATAAGGCATCAAACCAAAACCAGAAGGTAAAATGGAAATAATAATTTTAAAGGAGTTTCAAGGAATGACACTCAAAATGCTTTAGGGAAGAACTCACTAAATGTAGCAGTATGACTGCTTATATCTGGAGCGTATTTTTGTACACAGAATCAAACAAATTTAATAGTCTTGTATGAAATTGAAGAGCTGAAATTCTCCACATGTAAAGGCGGTTGAAAGCAAAGTAAAAATTAAATACAATACTAACACATTTTTATTGTCAGAATTCGAGAATCAAGTGCACTTATCACAGTTTAGAGAATCAAATATTTTTCAATTTGAATTCTTAGCTCAGGAAAAACACTAATTATATATTACTTTTAGGAAGCAACACAGACCTTATGCCATACTGACCATTAGTTTTCAAAATATTCCTGAAATTTAAAGCCTGAATTTACTCTGGCTAAATTTTAAGTTAACTCTAAGTTATTTTTAACTTTAAATTTTATTTTATGGTAATATAAACTGCCTCAAGCTGTTTGATCACTTCCACTGATCACTACAGAAGAGATAATTTGCAGTATTTCCCTTACTTTTAGATAACTTAACATTTAAACACAACCTAAGGCTTCTCCACCCAGAAAAATATAAGAAAAGTTTGTGTTTTAAAAAAACAAAACCAAATCTCAAACATTTAAGTGCCCTCCAAAACATCTGCGAATACCATAGGGTTGAGTAGGAGGAAAACATACAAATTTGTATAGTTTAGCCTAACAACTCCCAAAGAACTTACTTAATTTTGCTCACATTTAAGAATGAACATATTTTAAACAGACCTAATCTAATTATGGAATGATTTATAGGTATTAGAACAGAGCAAATTTTGGATTATGCAATTAAATTACTATAATTATGCTCTTAGGAATCTGATGATTAAGTTTCTTCTACACCAGGGACAAAGTACTATTTTCCGAGACCATTACAACATACCTAGACAAATTCAGCTTTATAATGATAGCATATAAATGTATTTATTAGAGGATATAATTTTTAGAGAAATTTGTTAAATAGGTTCCATCACAAACAGGAAAAGCCTAATTTGCTCCTCTTCCAAAGAACTTTTTAATTAAGCCAATGACTTAACATTATGAACACCTGAAATAAATTACTTTTCTACATGGCAAGCTCAGCCTAGTCACCAGTCTCCTCCCTTACTGTATCCAATGACTGTTGTAACATGACTTTGCTCTAAGGGTCTTCAGCTTTAAATGGCTAGACTCTGACATCAATAATTCTTTAAAGATGCCTACTCCATAATCTGCTCTTGATTTTTCTGAGGACTTACATATGTTCACAAGCATTTTTACTTAATCACTTTTTCTCAAAATGAAAATAGTTTTCTTACATTGGGTTTCAAAGATAAATCACATTAGCATTCTTGGGAATACACTTTATTACTAGGACATTAAAATATATACAAGATAACTGTAATAGGACCTCACGTAAATATGGGGATTGAGGGAAAAGGAATTTTTAGGAAAAATTGTACATCCTACCTAAAGCGCCTCCTAAGCTCCCTCTGCTGGCTACCACTTAAATAAAGTAGAAAAAAAAGTCAACTCTTTTTCTCTTGGGAGATGAGGGAGATGCAGAATAAAGCTGACAATGCTATTGTTGAAACCTAAAGGGAAATTCTCTTAAGCAAAGGCTAAGTCTAACTATTTTAAGTCTATTTTAACTCTACTTTCCCCAATAAGGCTTTAGGAATTCCAAAAAGGTTTTGGCTAAGTGGGTGGGGAGTCCAGGGACATTATTGCCAGGTTTGAATATGTTAATCATTAAATCAATATGCAAAAATGCAAAAGTATTTTGTATAAAATAAGTAAACTATAAATGGTTATCATCTAACACTACAAAAATTAAGAGTTTAAATATATTTTGCAAATTTCACTAGAACAAAAAGATTATACCACACTAGTTAATCTATTAGTTTCAATATTAAGGTTTATTTTTTCTTCCAGAGTGAGGTGAAGTAACACTTTAAATAATTATTAGGATGTGTAAGTGAACATCCATTCAGATAAAACATTGCTGCTTAAAAGTGGCTATCTAAGAAATATTTTGCACATAATAAATATATTTTATGTTTGGGCTAACAGGCACCATCTTGAGCGCAGAAAAAGTTTTCTTTTTTAAGCAATAAATAAATTACATTCAAGAAAACAAGGTGTTTATATCTGAAGTATGATATATCCTTAACTGTTTTTCTTCATATAGCACCCAAATTTCTAAACTGCCTAGAAAGTATCTCCAAAATATAACTCATACCTTAAGTCATAAAAATAAAAGGCCAAGAAAAAAATCAATTTAAGACAAAATTTAGTTTATATTCTTAATTCCCCATTCAATAAAATATCAATTGCCAACTTATTAAAAGTAAATGAACTGTATGTATGCAATCTGTTAGTGATGAAAATCTGAAATATATTTTTAAAAGTCACTCTTTTTCAAAGTACTTAAAATATTGCATCTATGGTGGCAAACCTGAAAACTAACAAGCATTTTATTTCCCTAGTTTTCATACTTCCATTCTCACCCCTACCCCTTTATCTTTTACAGCCATCCAGCTTTTTTCTTTTTTTTTTTTGGTAAATACACTTATATCCCAAACACAAAACACTGACAATACTCCTTGATAAACAAGGAAATCCCAGAACAGTCCAAGCCTACAGCTTTGCTCCCGAAGTGTAGCATAGGCTAAATGATAGGGAAAACACACACACACACACACACACACACACACACACACACACACACACAAAATCAATGGCCCTTATTGATGCAGTCAGAATGCTCCTGAGAGTCCATAACTGTTTTGATAATTTGCTGATGTAATCCTGAAGAAAGTTTCAACACATTTTGCAGACAGATATCAGAGAATAAGTCTTTGATTGATAATTTTTCTATTTATTTCTGCCAAGGCGACTGAAAACACGAAAGCCTTTTCATCAGAGAGGTTAGCATAGATGTCAATTTCCTTTTCCTGTTTCTCTGTTAAAAGAAAAAGGCAAAGCTTAATATAAAGGCAGTAGATGAAGTAACTTTTTAAAATGTAAAGCTTTCAACTATTTCTTTAAATGACAACATTATACAATGTATATAAATGTTATAAAGTATTATGCTACTGAACTGAATTTCTTTTTAGTTACAAAGTTATTAAAATAAGATGAACTAAATTATAAAACTAAATGGAGACTACATAGATTTGTATATAGTCATATAAATATCTACATAATTTCTGTAAAATCTAAAATATTGCTTTTTCCTAATATGAGCTCATTGTCTCAATCAAAACTAATTTTCTCACCCTACAGATGGTTCCTTCTGAGTATCAATAGTGCCTTTATGAATACATTAACTCCTTCACCTTAGCTCTGCTACAGAAAATAAGAATAACCAACTTTTATTTCTATTTTTCCTCTCCTGATTTCAAATATAATCCAAGTTCATGGCAGAAAACTGAAAAATACAGAAAAACAAAAAAATAAATATCACCTCTTATTTCATGAGCCAACTAAAATCACAATTAACTCTTTGTGTACCTTCTTCCAAATTCTTTTTTTCAGGCTACCATGATTCTACTTTTGTCTGTTTTGTTTTACTTTGACATTTTATTCAAAGTTAAACATGTATATAGTTTAGAGTCAAACCCTTTTTACAAAACTTGTTACACAAAACAGAAGTCCTCCTCCCCTCACTGAACATTTTTCCCACTCTCCACAAATGCAACTACTTTTTTTTTCAGTTGTTCCTTCTTGTTTTTACCTGTCTTTAACTAATATTTTTATATGATGCTGCTACTTGGTTTTTCCGTTTTATGCATTACTGACTTTCTACCACAGAAAATTAGGATTTTATTGTTTCCATCTCTTGTCCCCACCATACTCTTTCCATCCCATTTTCCTATTATAGTTATATCACAATTTGGTGAGATTTATATTCATTCTTTACATTATTCAGACTAGGTAAATGATTTCGTTTTTCTTGAACACTGTTTTCTCTTGAGATTCTTTTTTCATCTGCTCAGTTTTCATTACTAGTTGAACCCAAACTCTCCTACTTATATAAATTTTCCAGAATGTTACACATATTAAGTGTTAAATCAACTTTATCTTCTTGAAAACATCTCTCCAAGTCTTCCCATCTGTTCCAATCTGAAATGGTTGCTCTGTAGGCTATTACACAATTATCATCTTGGGCTCTCTTTCAGCATCAGGCAGGAAATTCTCATCTCTTTCTTGAGTTGAACCCTGTGGTCTGGATCCCAGGATACTTTCTTGGTTTAATTCTTCGTTTTGATGGCATTTATCTCACAGTAGTGTCAAGCTACAGGTAGGTACAGGTAGCAAATTTTTTGAGACCCTGAATACATAAATTTCCTCTTAGTATGATGAAAGCAAAAATTGTTTTCCAACTACTAGTGCCCCTGTTAAGAAAACTCAAGACCTTTTTTAACAGATATTTTTTAAATTATTGCTAAATTTACATATGGCAAAATGTACAGATCTTAAGTGTACAATTGGATGATTTCTGACAAACATAAATCCATGTGACTCACACCACAATCAAGATACAGAAAAGTCCTCATATTCCTTTCTAGTCTATCACCAACCACCAGCAACTGATGTGATTCTATCACCACATATTCATTTTGCCTGTTCTTGAACTTCATATAAATGGTATCATATAGTATGTACTGCTTTATGTCTAGTGCCTTTTTCGTTCAATGTTTTTGAAATGCACTGATGCTGTTCACAGAAGAGTAGTTTGTTCTTTGCTGGGTAGCATTCCACTGTATTAATTCCAATACCATTTTGATTTTCTTTTTTTTTCTCTGAACACTTGAGAAAGATTTTTCCTTTGACCAAAGAGATATGATTTATGATGATATGCTTTTATACATCTGACATAATCTCTATTCATATCTGTTGGGTGGGGAATTTGGTGGGCCATTTCAATATGGAAACTCATTGTCCTTCAGATTTGAAAAAATTTCTTGAATTTTCATTGATAACATCCTTCTCCTTCATCTTGTATATTCTCTTTCTGCAACATCAATTATTTATAGATGTTGATCTCAAACTGGTCCTTTAAATTTCTTATTTTTCTGATTCTTTTCGTCTCTTTTCCTACTGCGTTATTACATTCTGGTACATTTCTTCCATTTTGTCTATAAGCCTGTTAAAGATTTTCATTTCTCCAAGTCATATATTTATACACATACTTTTTAATTAATATTTTTGAGTTTATTTTCCAGGTATTTTTTTGACATTTGCCATTTCCTTTCAAATATCATCGTGGTCTTATTTCATGACTACAATACCTCCTTCTCTTGCTAAGAATATTAATAACAGTTTAATTTTTTCTTTTTTCCTTACAAAAGAAAACTATCCAAGTTTTTTTTCCCTATTGATTTGGTCTTAGCCTTTCATACAAGACTCTTTCCTCCATATATCTGGGTAATTCTTGGTAATATGCTCATATCTAAGAATAAGACCAAATGAAGCAAATTAGCTCATGTGCATACATGAACCTGACTTTAGTCATCACTTTAGGATAAGCTGTCTGGGCCATTTCTTTGTGAAATTCCTAAAGTATCTTTATTTTAGGCTTTTCTCTTAGGCCCTTCATATTCCCCAAAGAGGATCTCTCTAATCTCTTACTTGGAAGATAAAAGCCTGTCTGGAGAACTCAATACTTAGTATCTCCCAATTTTCATCCAATCATCCTGATCTTAATATATATCTTCCCCTGCCCTCAGTGATGCCCTAGACCAGAGACCATTCTGTCTTACCTTTTTGAAAGGATAAATCTGGAAGAAGGGGAAGACAAGGTAAATAGCCCTAGCAGGCTATTAAAAGATACTCTTTCAAACAGTGTAGTCTTTAGCCTCACCTTCACCTCTACATTTCCAGACATAACTGATGCACAGATTCCTGACCTTAAGGCAGTTGTATAATAAAAATCAGATTCCTTCTTAGCTTTCCCCAAGAGAGCTGACAATTTAGGTCTCATGGGTCTGTTAAAGCAGTTACCACTTTCCAAAAGTTTGCTGTTTCTCCCATTCCTTGTTCTTGTGGGATTTTGTCCTTAAAAAAAAAAATACCTTTACTGTCATTTTACTAGGATTTGGGGAGGATGCAGTGCTAGATGTGTTTATTCAACCCACAATATTTAACATGAAATCTATATTAATTCTATATGTTCATTTGTAAAATATTGAGAATTGCCAAATATAATCAGTTAAACTGTCTTACATTATTATTCCAGAATAATCATAACCTCCTCAAATAAAATGAAAATTTATCTTAAATCAACTAAAAATTGTTAAGTTTGACTGTTTGTTTTTATGGTTTTATAAAGATATGTTATTTAGATGTCTAACAAGCTTTCTTTTTCCATTCTACTTCCTATTCCTTTTTCAAAATAGAGAAAGCAATAAAGTCAATTGGAAATGTGTTTTTAGACACATTGTCAGCTTTTCCTTATTAAAATAAAGGCAAACGTTGCTTTAAATTTTTCAAGTGCCAAAATGCAGGGAACCAATAAAAACTGAACTAATCTAAATAGCTACTTAATACTAAGAAGTATATCAAAGAAGTCTATTCTAAAATATATAGACATTTCAAAAGTTCATACTTCCTATCTGTATTGTATTTAGAGAATATAGTCTGCCTCAAGGTGGCAAAATACAACCCAGGGGCCAAATCTGGTTCATCACCTGTTTATAAAGTGTTACTAGAACACAGCATGACCAATCTTGCATATTGTCTATGGCTACTTTCCAGCTGCAATGACAGAGCAGAGTAGCTGTGACAGACACTGTATAGCCCACAAGCCTAAAATATTTTTTATCTGCTGTTTACAAAAAGTTAGCTGACCCCCCTCTCCACCTACATTAAAAGATTCCAGTTTAGTCTACAAAAATTGCTTCGAGTACTTTCATGCTTGTATTAAAAGCAAACAAATTAAAAGCACATCTTACTCTAGAAATAGTTTTCCAGAAAACTTTTCTTCAACAAAATACCTGAAAAAAATTTATAGCTAATTCAACGCCTTTTTTCAATTTAACACGAAAAAGTTCAAATCTGCATATACAGAGTCCTAGTATAACTCTACAGACTTCATTTCCCCGACTAAAAGACTGTCATTATTATCTGTATTCTCATCTTCTCTCACCCACCATCAGAAACATTCCTTCTCCATTCTTTGGGTTATATCCCCTTCACTCCAGCTGAAAAAAATGTTTTCTGGGCCAAGTAGTATTTCCCTTTCCTTTTTTTTTTTTCTGTTGACTTTTCTTAGTTTCTCTTCTGAAAGTCTTTAGCATAATTTTTTGATCATCCCACTGTTAATGAAGCAATTCAAATTGAAAAAATAACAAATGGAAAGAGCAGCATAAAAGGAAAGAGGAAAAAGCAGTAAAATTATCCAAGGAATTAAGGAGTATCCAAGTACAGTCTTCATGGAATACAGTCAAATGTGATATAAGCCTTATTCCTTTAGCCAAATACTAAGAAATCTTTAACCCTGATAAAAGCAAGAGACAGTTATGCCAATGAAGTTATTTTCCCTAACAGTAGTACCTTTTTTCAATGAAAGGCATACAAAACAGAAATGGTGAAAATTTCTCAATTCTAAAAAATTCTCAATTTTAAATTAGGAGAAATTTACATTTATGCTTGAATACCTAAGACTAATACCTGAACAAAAGCATAACTCACAAACATGAGAAATTATAAATGCACTTCACTGAAGATGAAATTATTTTGACACAAGTTTTTAAAGAATTACAAAGAGCAATTACCCCTTTTTTCATTAATGACTGGCTAGAAAACCTCAATTTAAAAAAAGATATTCAGGGGCTTATGGGGGTCCAATATCCTATTCATTCTACTCTTGTGTAATCTTGGAAATTGTTTTTTTAAAAGATAGGTAAGTCAAGGAAAAAGAAGATGAAGTTTTAGTTAATAGTTAAAAACAAGTTATTAGTAGATATACTACTTGTCAGAGGAAAGGAGAAGATCTGTTAAGAAGAATATAAGTATGTTTTGGACCAAGAACAATTTACCTAACTATCCAAAAGCTGCCTCAAACTAGGGGACACTAAATGAGCAATTTAAAAATTAGAGTAATTTTCTAAAAACTCATAGTATAACAGTTTGAAATAAATCTTAACAGAACTCACTTATCTTAAGAAAAAAAAAAATTCAACCATTTTAACCATCGCCAGGTTGTCATAAACAAATTATTATCTCCGAACTCTTTAAACATCAGTTTATAGAAAGGTGAATTTTACCTAATGTAAGGCCTTAGTAGTCCAATAAGAATTAAAATTATGACTTTTTTAAACAAACATCTACTTCAGAGGAAGTATTTTCAAACTAAATATAAGTCATGATTTTAAGTCCAGGAGTTCAATGCCACTTTCTTCACTACCACCTAATGTCTTAGAAAAATGTAATACGTGAAAAAAATACTTCTTGGATTTATTCATACCTCTTTCTTCCTCATGTTTTTTGGCAGATGTACTTTTTGGTCTTCCTCTTCCTCGTCTGATATGATCTGAATGGCTGTTACTTCGAGACCTCTTTCTGTTTTCTAAATCCTTATTTACTGTAGAATTTATCTTCTCTCGCCTAACTCTCTCTGTTCGCCTCCTCTTGGCCTCATGCTTGTTTTCTGTATGGGTGAAATAAGCAATATATTTTAGGGCTTAGCAAGAACTGTTTGCCCAAGTTCTCATTGTTCTCTTTTCCTTTCTAAACAGTCTTACGGTTTGCCACCTGGCGTATTTTACAAAACATCTATGTTCCACACAGCCACATAGGAAAAAAAGAAATTCAACAGAATTCAGATCCACCTTAACACATGAGGTAGGAGGAATCATGTACCAAAAGACAGTTTTCTTTATTTGGCACATTTAATCTCAGTCTTTAAAAGTTCACACAATTCCACTGTGAACTTTTTTTTCTTTCTCTCTGCTTCCAAGCTAAAAATGGTGAAGTATTAGAAAAAGAAGAAAAAATTTTCCATTCCTTTTCACCCCTACTCAAATTATAGACTGAAATATGTCAAATAAGCAGAAACAAAACTGACCTAAGCCATATTAAGGTTACCAATAAAAAGCAAAAAGAAAGCACCCATAGAAAATATACAATACTTGGGAAGTAGTAGTTTTCACTTTAGCCACAGATGAAGTCATTTCTGACATTCTAAAAGTGTGTACTCCCTAAATGGAATAGCAATAGGGTAAGTTACTCAATATGGTGATTTAATTAGTGTGAGAAGCTATCCCTCTCCAAACAAATCAAAAACAAAAAAACCACTGAGACAGGGACCATAGGCTTAGACAGAATAGGGTGAGGGCCTCCCAAAAAAGCAAGGCAGAATATTTGCAGTAAGAGCAATGTAACTACATGCAAGGAAACCCCCTACCAAAACTCTGTGTTAAACAATAAGCTCTAGGGTCATTCTTCAGTAAGATCAGTTAATGTTCCCCAGATAAAGAAGAGTAGCACATGTTTTTATTATGCTAATCATTTGTAATCATGTGTAAGATTCACTTTAGCATGCTAAAAGGCCCAGGCCCTCTTTCAGATCTGATGGGGTGGTTTTGCAAACTGGGCAACTGATTTAGCATGCAGACCCAGCTGTAAACAACATGGTAAAAGGCAGGAAAGATTCCACCTTAAAGATAAGATTGCATTTTAACACCCAGGAAGTTTGGGAAGCAGGATCCTTAACTTACTCTTTAGCAAATAGACAATACCTCAGCCCACCTTGGGGGCTAGGCAGGCCGCCTTTTGATATGCTCCTAGACCAAGACACCAGTATCGCGGAGAGAGATTGGGGCGGGAAATTCCTTGTGTTAAGTTAATTCTGGGTGTTCACACACTACTTAGGTTCACACTCCTAAGTTTTTTTTCATGTTCTCAAAAAATCCTCATTTTGCCTATAAAACCCCTACACAACACATCACACCGGACTCTCTTGTCCCCTTCTGGCATGAGCTGGGAGCTCTGTCCTTCCACTTTATTTCTAAATAAAAGCCTGTACCTTGCTCTCCTACCATGGGTGTTTGCTACGCTCATTCTTCGGCTTCGTGAACAAGAACCCCGGCATCACCACTTGCTTTAATACATACCTGAACTCAAAAGCAACAAAGAGAATTTCCCAAATGCCTAAAACCAGGCTGGGTAAAGAGGTAAAATAAATAAGAAAATTCATATCCTAAGAATTAAAGGGAATGATTTAAAAGACTGTAATATAAGTATATGCTTAATAGGCTACTATAGTTTTTTTTTTTAATTTTAAGTAAAATAGTTTTCTGCATAGAGCTCTCTTCCCAAGGCTTGTGATGAGACAGGCTTCCTTCAGATGTCAATTTATAGGTCACCTCTGTGAGTGTCCCAGACCAAGTTACTTTCTATAATCTACTACTACTATAATCTGTTATTTACTTACACACTCAATATGTCTCCCAGTCAAAATATAAGCTCTATGAAAGCTGGATGTCTTTGTCTTATTCACATAACCTAGAACATTACCTATACATACTAAGTAGTACTGGAAAAATAAAATCAGACTGAACACATGCATTTAGCTCACCATACTCTTAAAATCCCATTGAAATAGGAGTGAAAAGGGGAAAAAAAGTAATCTGCAGTGTTGGAAACAAGGAAAGCGTGCTATTAATAATTTCAAATTACAAAATTTCAGCAAACTAGTAAACTGGCAGGTTCTGATAAAGAAACCAGAACAGAAGAAACTATAATCCAAAACAGGAATAAAAGAGATGGCTGCTATAGTATAGAGATAAATGGAAATATTATGACCAGGATTCTCACCTGGCTTAATACCACCTATCGTATACATAAAAGAGCCTGTTTGCATACCTATATAGCCAGGTGAATGCAGTGAGAATAAACTTGGTATGAGCCCCTTTTAATCCTCACCTTTCTGTAGTCTTTACTTGGTCTCAGTGAATTTATAGTGAACTTCCCCAGAGTGGGGAACCCCCTTCTCCAGGAGCAACATATAGAAAGGAGAGCTGTTCTTCTAAAGATACTATTCCCAGGTGTCTTGCAAATACGTTTCAGCCCCAGGCAAGTTCGCTATAGATCCACTGTGACCAAAGAAATTTACAGCAAAGGGTTCTTGAGGTGAAAAGATTATACCCAACTTTATTTCCAGGTGGCAGGTCAGTCACTAAAATCCCATTCACTCAGAGCGAGTCTGTGTTATCACTGCTGCTTCGGATGCAGCAAGCCGGTCTCTGCCTCTGGGCCCCTCTGTCTGCCCAGCCGTCCTCTGGACCTCTCTGCACAGCTGTCCCACACAGCCATCCTCTGAGCCTCTCTGCACAGTTGTCCCACACAGCCTTCCTCTGGGCCTCTGTCCTCGGCGCTGCCACCACTCCAGCCTCTGCTCTGCTCTCCTCCAGCCTTGCAGCCCTGCCACCCTGTCGTCCACAGAACACTGGGCGGAACTCTTTATATTAACACAATAATGGCTTATTGTCTAAAGGTGTGGAAGCGGTAGCATAGCAACAGGCCAGTTACATCATCAAGTGGTTTAAGTTCAGTGAGGATCCTGGCCATAGGAATCCCACTTTACCCACACTCCACCCCTCCAGGATTCTCGCCTTACAATCTACACGCTTTCCATCTTCCGCTATGGTCCCTGCGCGAGAAAGCTGGAGCGCTGTAACCAGATTTCACAACAGCAGCAGAGGATAACAACAACTCAGAGATAATAAAAATTAAGATACAGGTAACAAAAATTATAATAATCCTCAAGCCAGAGGATTCAGCTAGGTTCAAAGCCCCATGCAGATCAAGTCCAAAGCATGTCCATTCCAGCCATCATGTGGCCTCCGGTGTCTCCCCCTGGTCCCTCAGGGCAGATACCTTGACCTTCCCCTCAGTCAAACCGTGTTCCCCAATCACCTTCCTGTGTGGGCTCAAGTGAGGTTGGCTCGCTTTCCAGCAGGAAGTCTTCCAAACACACAGGCCGGACTCGTGGCTCTGTCTCTGACCTCTGCCTCTTTGGTCTTAATGGCTGGAACTGCTGCTCTGCTTTCAGCTGTTGCCATAGCTCTAGTAAGATCCTATTTGACTTCCCATCTAGTTTCCTTCCATCTGCTCCTGCCTGTATTAAATCAACCCACATCTGGGTCCTCGTAACCTTCATGGGGCCCTGTAAATTCTTCTTGTAAGCAAAAGGTCTTATTTCTTTCCAAATTCTCGTGGCTTCAGCCTCTCCTAAGTCTGCTACTGTATGTGTCACCTCGCTTATGGGATGCCCTAAGTGAGGGGAAAGAGTGGCCACTAGAGACCCAAAGAGGGATGTAGGAGCCGTATGAAGTACAATATTCCTCATCCCAGTAGTGAAAATCTCTTCATCTGGGCCATAATTTTCTGGACTATAGATGGCATTTCTCATGCTTAACTCTCGTAGCACCTGTTGGAGTTCAGCATATGTCTGCCATCTAACAGGAGAGGATGGTAGATCACCCGGACTGGGCCACACAGTACGAAGTGCAGTCGTAAGCCAATCGAGGAGGGTGTGACTCCCTGGGGTCTGATGTGCATTTTGTAATCACTGCCTCAAGTCAGGCTGCACTGTCAGAGAAGACAGCTTCCCCATCTCTGACCCCGACAGAACAATTCCATCCACCCCTAAGTCCCACAGACACAGGAGCCAAGCTGATATTGACTCCAAGGGCTTCTGCCTAAACTGGGAGCCCAAATCCACCAGCTCAACCTGAATATAGTGGCGGACCACAGAGTGCTCCATGACCTGGGGAGGGGGCTGCTCCTCTCCTTGGGGAACGTTCAGCTGCTGGGTCTTTATTTTCCTTACAACCACCGGGTGTGCTTTCAATACAGGAGGCGCCAGCGCCTCCGGCATCACCCCTTCCTCTTTCTCCAGCCCCTCCATTTCTGGGGCTGATGGCACCTTTCTCTCCCCTCCCCCGAGTGCCTCCTCTGCTACAACCTTTACCTTTTCTACTGTGCCTTGCAGCAATGCTACCTCGGTCTTCAGCAGCTCTCTTACCTTCAGCTCAATGCTTCGCAGCTGACATTCTCGTCCCACCTCCGCCTGTGCCTCCCTCAGGAGTTCGTCTTTTTCCTTGACGGCCTCTTCCTCCTTCAGAACACCTGGCAGCGCTGCCGTCTTGTCTCCAATGGCTCCTTGCTGCCAGTGCTCTCGTGCTGCCTCTTCTCGCATCAAAGCCATCTCCTTCCTTAAGGAAGCCACAGACGTTTGCAGCTCACGTTCTCGTACCACCTCTCGCATTAATGCCATTTCCCTCCTCAGCAAATCCACAGAAGTTTGCAGCTCGCATTCTCGTGCCGCCATTTCTTGGGTCTCTTCTGTAGACTTTTTTAATACTGTGAGAAGCAGCCAACCCACAGTCCCCGCTCCCTCACGGGCACTCTGCTTCTCAAAGGTTCTACTTATTTTAATAAGGGTCACCTCTACAGCCTCAGGTGTCACCTCCACTTGCCTCCAGTCCTGAGGTGGAGCCCAGTCTTCTAGAAGGCAAGCCACCTTAGACCACATACCCATTGGGGGACAATCCACTGTGTCCCCATTCACAGGGGCAGCCTGCTGAAGCACCCCTCCCATAAGGGAAGCTTGTCTTTTTCCTTGGTAAACAATGAATCCTGCTGACTATGCCAATTGTCTTGCAAATGAGTTTCAGCCCCAGGCAAGTTTGCTATAGATCCACTGTGACCAAAGAAATTTACAGCAAAGGGTTCTTGGGGTGAAAAGGTTATACCCAACTTTATTTCCAGGTGGCAGGTCAGTCACTAAAATCCCATTCACTCAGAGTGAGTCTGTGTTATCACTGCTGCTTCGGATGCAGCAAGCCGGTCTCTGCCTCTGGGGCCCTCTGTCTGCTCATCCGTCCTCTGGGCCTCTCTGCACAGCCGTCCCACACAGCCATCCTCTGGGCCTCTCTGCACAGTTGTCCTGCACAGCCATCCTCTGGGCCTCTGTCCTCGGCACTGCCACCACTCCAGCCTCTGCTCTGGTATCCTCCAGGCTTGCAGCCCTGCCACCCTGTTGCCCACAGAGCACTGGGCAGAACTCTTTATATTAACACAATAATGGCTTATTGTCTAAAGGTGTGGAAGCGGTAGCACAGCAACAGGCCAGTTACATCATCAGGTGGTTTAAGTTCAGTGAGGATCCTGGCCATAGGAACCCCACGTTACCCACACAACATATAGAAAGGAGAGCTGTTCTTCCAAAGATACTATTCCCAGGACAGGACAAAAAGTGCAATAAGGAGGAGGAGGCCACAGTGTGATAATCTAACTATAAGATCACTGCAGAACAGTTGGGCCTATGTATACACAGCAGCTGACAAGGAGGTAAAGCTCTGGGAAACCAAGCAACATTCAAGTGAATTTTGAACTTCTGAAACATAGAAAGAAGAAGAAGAAGAAAAAAAAATGGCAGCTCGTATAAAAATGAAATACAATAAGGTATTTCACATTCTGCCCCAGAATGAAGCTTTCCTTATTTTAGCAATCATGCAATTAAAAAGCAGTCCTAGCTTACCTAATTGACATCTAAAAGACAGCTATTGTCAGAACAGACTTTTAAAACAGTGTAGGATATCCACCTAAGTTATCTACTCTAATACACCAAGACCTTCATTTATAAATATCAACAGGCAATTAAGGATTACCAGCTATCTGAGGAAAATAACAACTGTGAGAGAGAAGGAACCAGATAAAACAAGAAGAACAAAGGTAATTCAGGAAACGAAAAAAAAATTTTAATATTCTAATGCATACCTTCAGAGATATCTGAGAGATTATATCATAAAGAAGATTCTTTTGCAGTAGACAACTCCATTGTAAATTCATGTGGAACCTCAAGTGACCCCAAACAGCCAAAACAATCTTGAAAAAAGAACGAAGTTGGATGTCTCACTTTCTGATTTCAAAACTTACAATGCTACAGTAACCAGTGTCCTACTACCATATGACATGCAGAATAGCATAAAATAGCCCAGAAGTAAATTCTTGAATATATAGTCAAATCATCTTCAATAATAGTGCCAAGATGATTCAAGGAGAAAAGGACAGTATTTTCAACAAGTGGTATTGGGAAAACTGGATATCCACATGCAAGAAAATGAAATTAGTTCCTTATATTATATATAAAAGTTAACTCAAAATGGACTGAAGTTGTAAATATATAATAGCTGAAACTATAAAATGCTTAGAGAAAAAAACAGGGGAAAAGCTTCATGACACTGGACAATGATTTCTTGCATATGACACCAAACATATACAAAACAGAAGAAAAAATAGACAACTTGAACTTCATCAAAATTTAAAACTTTTGTGTACAAAAGTTTTACACTATCAACAGAGTAAAAAGGCAACTCACAGAATGGAAGAAAGTATTTGCAAACACTTACAAGGGGTTTATATCCAAAATAAAAAGAACATCTATAACTCAACAACAAAAAACAACCCAATTCAAAACTAGGCAAAGAACTTGAATAGACATTTCACCAAAGATGGACAAATGGCCCATAAACACATGAAAAGATGTTCAACATCACTGATCATTAAGGGAATACAAATCAAAATCACAAGATATCACTTCATACCCATTTAAATGGCTATTGTCAAAAGCATACAATAGTGTTGGTGAGGATGTGGAGAAATTGGAACCTTTGAGCATTGCTGGTGGTAATGTAAAATGGTACAGCCTCTGTGGAAAATGATACAGCAATTCCTCAGAAAATTAAACACAGAAATATCATATGATAAAGCAATTCTACTTCTGAGCATATATCCAAAAGAAATCAAAGCAGTAAATTGAACACATATTTGTTCACCCAAGTTCATAGCTGCATTATTCACAATAGCCAAAAAGGTGGAAGTCACTCAAGCCAAAATGGTGGAAGTCACACAACCATCAATGCATGAATAAATAAAATGTGGTATATACATGAGGAAATATTATCCAGGAAGGAAATTCTGACACATGTTACATGGGCAAACTTTGAAGACATTATGCTAAGTGAAATAAGCCAGAAAATAACAGAAGGATACATATTGTGTGATTCCACTTACAGGAAGTAACTATAGCAGTCAACTTTACAGGCACAGGAATGATGGTGGTTGCCAGGGGCAAGGGGGAAAAGGGAATGGGGAGATACTGTTTTGGGTAGAGTTTCAGTTGGAAAGATGGAAAGAATTCCGGAGATGAATGGTGGTGATTAATGGTTAAGTACTGAGTAAGAATGTACTTAATAACACTTAACTGCATACTTAAATGATTAGAACACTAAATTTCATGTTATGTATATTTTACCACAATAAAAGATAAGACCAAAAACAAAAGAAAGAAAGAAAGAAAGAAGACAGGAAACAAGATCAACTGCTAAAAAATAAAATGTAAGAGACAAGCTAAATAATGGAGATATCTGAAGACAGAATTCCAGATCTAAGAAGGGGAATCAACGAAATTTCCTGGAATAGCAACAAGACAAAAAGAGAATACATGACAGTAAGTGAAGAGAAATGAAGGGAAGATCCAAGCAACCTAATACTCGTCTATGACATAATTGTTAATCATCTACCCAGTATTCATTCTCCCCTCTTCATCAAGAACAGAAGTCAGCTCTGTTCAAGAGGGGAAAAATACCCAGTTAAGAAATAACACAATTCTAAGACTCTCCTGAAGGTGAAGTGGCCATGAAATTTAGTTCTGGCCAATGACATGTAAATTGGGTTAAGGTTTTCCAGAGATTTTCCTCTTAAGAGGATAAATATGGCTGACATGCTCCTTTGTCTCTTTTCCCTTCCCTCTTTTTCTGTTTGGAATGCTTATGGGATACCTCAGGTACAACAGCTACTATGTTACAATGAGGATGAAAGCCACATCTTCTCAGGATGAAACAAAGAGCCTAGGTCCTATCATCAAACTACTAGTCCTGTAGTGCCAACTTCACCTTTCTCTACTAAACCATTTGTTCAATCCAGTGTCAAGTTTTGTGTGGATGGTGTTCCTGATATATCGTTCAATAAACATGTCAGAAGGAAAAGAAAAGAGAATGGGAAAAGAGAAAGAATAGGTAAAAATTACCCTAAACTGAAGACTTGAGCCTTTAGATGGAAAGGATTCATTAAGTGTCAGGGATGAATAAGAAAATCATTTAAGTATGAGTGCAAAATAAAAGCATTGTCCACAATGGAAGATAGGAAATGAACCACCACATTTATGAAAACATATGAAAAAATTTTCCAGATCTGTAAAATTTGTTTCAGAAATAAGAACCCATGGTTTAAAAAAAAAAAGGTATTGAAGAAAAAGTGGAATTATCCCTGGTATGCAGTAGAAAGAAATCTTAGAATGACGGCTGTGCAGCAGACCTAAAATCACTCAGCCTTAATTAGAAGTTGGAGAATTCCATTAAAAAAGGTCTTAAAGATATATATATATATAAATAGATGGGTATCATTATATAAACTATATGATTAAAACCCTAAAAGTACAGACACAGAATAAAGGCAAAATAAAAACTATATGAAAGCTATGTTTCATATGTGAATGTATAGCAATTTTAAGTAATTAGTATGTAAGAAACAATGTTTTCTGAAATAATAAAACCAAACCCTCATTGTCAAGTATTTCAGAGTTCAGGATCACTTACTACTAAATTAATATCCAATCACTTTGGGTTTATAAAAGGTACTGGTAATCATTTCTCTATTTTTTTCCCCTTAAGTAAAAAACTTAAGTATGTCATTCACAGATTCTTTACTTCTTATCAGCTTTTGCTTCTTATAGGATAATTTGAAAAGAAAGTTTAGGGTAATTTTTTTAGCCCTTTTTTCCTTCCCCAAATAAAAAGTGGGGAAGTTATTTATTTGACTGATCTTAACCCAAAGTTTATACCTACTGAAAAATATACAATACTAATAAACTATTCTAGTTTCTCAGTTTTAAATCTTTTTTCATACCTTTAGAGGAAGTCTTTTTTTAGTATCTTATTAAGAATTTGTTTATTTTTTCTTTGTGTTTTTTATACTAAAAATTATCAAGGAAAAAGGTATATCCATGATTATTAAATGCAAGATGGCATCCTTGGGGTCACTAACCATCTGGAACATTCATCTGAAAAACCAAATTTAAAGATTTGGAATGAACTGAGTTTGTTTTCACTAAAAACTTCTATCAGTATTTGATGACTCACTAAATAGTTGAATAGATAATTACTATAGTAGTTACAGACTGATCAAATATTTGGATAGGTAACTACTACTACAGTGCTCAAGACTTGGTCCACAAGTACAGATACTCTCAATTTTAGGAAATACAAATTATCTCCTTTTTAAAGAAATTTCAAATAGTTTAAGACTTAATCTCCAGGCTACTTTTTAAACTCTCACCCATTCAATTCAGAAGTGAAATCCTACATGAATGAGACAGCTAATTTCAAAAAATGTATCTCCATTTAAAACCAATACCCCAAAAGGGTAAAAGAAATATTTATACTTAACTCATTTGGAAAGATGCCAAAGAATAATTCATCACCTTGGGGTTCTATGGGCTCACACAAAACACTCAGCATTTCCTAATACAGTTTTACTTATAACATTCAGTCTTCATCTAATCAAAATGAATTTTAAACTTGTAAAAAATCTCTTAATTTCTAAAATAGATTTTATTTACATATAATTTCAGTTAAAGTTCTACACAGGTCTAGCACCCTACCTCCCTACTTCTATGTATGTTAGGAAAAGAAAGATTAGTATATTTGAAAATGTGAGCTTTGAAAAATTAAAGCCTAGATAAATCAATTTAACTGGTATTTTTCTCCTGCATATCACAAAGTTACAATAATAAGTAAGAAGTTTCGACCCACTGAAATTTGTAGTTTTTTACAGCTTTGATTTCACTTTTAAAATAAGTGTAATTTCCCTGCTGCAGCCACTGCCCAACAATGTCGTCTCAGTGAGTAGAGCAGCTGTTGCCCCTGCACAGCAACGGCGAGGAAGGTGAGGGGCCTTTGCCCTCCCAGCTGGCCTCGACAGTTTCTGAGTGGAGCTACCCATCAGCAGCAGCAGCAATGGCAATGGGGAAATGGGGGGCTGGAATATGCACCTTCCTCATCCTCTATTCACAATGGAGACAGAGAAGATTCCTTTGGATGCACAACATGAACCTGGCCAGAGTACTTCAAGAGGCAGTTCTCACTAAGACAGCCTTTTCCCACAAGAAGATGGGCAGATTATGTTTGATGTAGAAATGCACACAAGAGAAAGAGGGTGATGCTTTGAAGAAAAGTGCAGACTGGGTGTCCAACTGGTCCAGTTGATTTGAAAACATTCCACGTAAAGAGTTCCACTTCAGGCACCCCAAATGCTCTGTTTCTCTGCATATGAAGAAAAGCGGAGCCATGAAGAAGAGGGGCATTTTCTCCACAGAATTTCCTATGGTGTACGTTACATCTCTCTTCCTTTCTCATATTTTGCGGCTAGACATCCACATTGGAAAGTGACTGAGCACACCTTCTGCCAGCACCTACTGAGGAAAAAAAAGCCCCTGGAAAAGCCCCTGACCTGTGAAGCAGTATATTGTCACGGCAGTTTATTCGAACTTGAGACCACTGTAAACATGACCCAACCTTTCACCCTATTTTTACATATGCAAGTTCCAGTACCTCTCAAATCCAGTACTTTATTCAAACTCAGTTGAGGCATTTTACTAATCTCATTCCCTTTTGGCCTGTAAAACACTTCTTTAGAATTTCCTAACAGAATTTACTGTTATTTAGAAATTTGCAAGGACTTCTTTTCCACAAATGCCACCAGCAGATTATAATTTTGTCAACAATGCTATTGTGTCCTTTTAGTACCACCAGACTCAGACCTGCATCATTCATAGTATAAGTTTCATTCTTACAAGATAACTGCTATCTCTCTCTTAAAATGAGATCAGGTTAGCAAATGATTTAGAAGTTTTGTTGTTTTGTCTTTCAGACCAAGGCAAACTTCCCTAAGCTTGAATTTATAGTTACTAAAAAGAAAACAAACAGAAAAAAAAAAAAAAAGACACAAGAAAAATATCCTGGGCGATAAAAAATTATTTCAAACCAAAATAAAAGTGCAATTTGAACTTTAAAGATGATTCCCTCTTTTTTTAAGTATTTAATTATGCAAATAAGTCTTCCTTAATTCTTTCTTGTTATCTAGTGATCTATCCATTTATGCATTTACTGATTAATAATACATGTGGAAATCATTTTGTGGGGTCTTAGAAACAAATGAAACAACTCTGAGCTCATAACTACCATATGGTTTAGTAATTCTACTTTTGGGTATTTAATCTGAAGAAAATGATATCACTAACTCAAAAAGATATATGCACCACCATATTCACTGAAGCTTTATTTACAATAGCCAAGATATGGAAACAACCTAAGTGTCCAATGATGGATGTGTGGACAAAGAAAATGTGGAGTACTATCCAGCCATAAAAATAATGAAATCTTGCCATTTTTGACAACATGGATGGACCTTGAGGGCATTATGCCAAGTGAAATAAGTTAGTCAGAGAATGACACCATTATAACCTCATATGTGAAATCTTAAAAACAGGAAAAAAACCAAGTGTGAGCTTATACAGAAAATAGATTGGTGGTTACCACAGATGGGGGCTGGGGAGTGAAATGGGTGAAGGACGGGGTCTGAAAAATACAATCTTCCAGTTATAAAGTAGGTATGTCATGGGGATGTAATGTACAGCATGGTGACTATAGTTAATAATACTGTATTGTCTATTTGAAAGTTGCTAAGGTAAGTCTTAAAAGTCCTCATCACAAGAAAAAAAATTTTGTAAAAAAACAAATGAGTTCATACAAGTACTGTCTTGCACTTTCTTCTTAAATTGAGATTTTTCATGTCGGTCCATAAAAATCTGCATCATTCTTTCTAAATTAGCATATATAGGCATACCTCAGAGAGACTGCGGGTTGGTTCTAGACTACTGCAATAAAATGAATAATGCGATAAAGCAAATCACGTGAACTTTTTGGTTTCACAGTGTATGTAAAAGTTATGTTTATCATATACTGCAATTTATTAAGTGTGCAATAGCACTATGTATAAAACAAAAATGCACATACCTTAAGTAAAATATACTCTATTGCTAAAAAATGCTAACCATTATCTCAGCTTTCAGTCATAATCTTTTTGCCGGTAGAGGGTCTTGCATTGATGTTGACGGCTGCTGAGTAATCAGGGTGGTTGGCTGCTGAAGGTTGGTGTGGCTGTGGCAATTTCTTAAGACAATGAAGTTTGCTATATCAATTGACTCTTTCACAGACTATTTCTCTGTAGCATGCAAAACTATTTGACAGCATTTTACATAGAGTGAAACTTCTTTCAAAATTGGAGTCAATCCTCTCAAACCCTACTGTTGCTTTATCAGCTAAGTTATGTAAAATTCCAAATTCTTTGTTGTCATTTCAACAGTCTTTACAACATCGCCACCAGGAGCAGATTCCACTCAAGAAACCATTTTCTCTGTTCACTCAGAAGAAGCAACTTCTCATCTGTTCAGGTTTTATCATGAGATGCTAATCAGTCAGATCCTCAGGCTCCACTTCTAATTCTAGTTCTCTTGCTATTCCCACTACAACTGCAGTTCAAAACTTACTTTACTGAAGTTCTGAACCCTTCAAAGTCATCCATGAGGGTTGGAATCAATTTCTTCCTAACTTCTGTTAATGTTAATACTGACCTCTTCCCATGAATCACAAATGTTCTTAACAGCATCTAGAATGGTGCATCCTTTCCAGAAGGTTTTCAATTTACTTTGCCAGATCCATCAGAGGAATCACTATCTATGGCAGCTATAGCATTACAAAATGTATTTCTTAAATAATAAGACTTGTAAACTGAAACTATTCCGTGACACATGGTCCGCAAAACGGATGTGTTAGCAGGAATGAGAACAACATTAATCTTGTTTCCCATCAGAGCTCTTGGGTGACCAGGCACTTATTATCAATGAGCAGTAACATTTTGAAAGGAATCTTTTTTTCTGAGGCCTCACCAGGCTAAAATATTCAGTAAACACTTTGTAAACAGATGTGTAGTCATCCATCTTTGTTGTTCCATCTATAGGTCACAGGCAGAGTAGATTCACCATATTCTTAAGGGCCCTAGGGCTTTTAGAATGGTAAACCCACAATGGCTGCAACTTAAACTCACAGGATGCATTAGCCCCTAACCAAAAGAGTCAGCCTACCCTTTGAAGCACTGAAGCCAGGCACTGAATTCTCCAGCTATGAAAAGTCCTAGATGCCATCTTCTTCCAATACATGGCTGTTTCATCTACATTTGAAAATCTATTGTTTGGTCTGGCAACCTGCATGAATTATCTTAGATTTTCTGGATAACTTGCTGCAGCTTCTACATCAGCACTTGCACTTTTATGTTATGGAGATGACTTCTTCCTTTTAAACCTCATGAGCCAACCTCTGCTAGCTTCAAACCTTTCCTCACTTCCTCAGCCTTCACAGAATTAAAAAGTTAGCGCCTTGCTCTGTATTATGTTTGGCTTAAGGAAATGTTGTAGCTGGTCTGATCTGCTCTCTAGACCACTCACACTTTCTCCATATCAGCAATAAGGCTGTTTTACTTTCTTATCATTCCTTCAGTGAAGTTCTTACCAAAAATTCATTGTGGTAGTGCTTTCATTTCCTTCAAGAACTTTTTCTCTGCATTCACAACTTGGCTGTTTGGCACAAGAAGCCTAGCTTTCAACATGCCTTCCTCATAAGCTTAATCACTTCTAGTTGTGGATTTAAAATGAACACATTTGATTCTTCCTTTCACTTGAACATTTAGATGCCATTGTAAGGTTATTAACTGGCTTTATTTCAATATTGTTCTGTGTCAGGAAATAGGGAAGCCCAAGAAGAGGGCGAAAAACACGGAAACCACCCAGTCGGGTGGAGCAGTCAGAACACATAACATTTATCAATTAAGTTTGCCATCTGACCTGTGCACAGTTCATGGCACCCCAAAACAATGACAATAGTCATATCAAAGATCACTCATCACCATAACAAATATAATAATGAAATATTTAAATATTGGGAGGATTACCACAAAGTGACACAGCAACATGAAGAAAGCAAATGCTGTTGGATAAAGGGCACTGATAGACGGTCAATGCAGGGTCGCCACGAATCATTAATTTGTAGACCACGGACTATCTGTGAAGTGCAAGAAAGTGAAGCATAATAAAATGAGGTACGCCTGTACTTGTTATTCCCTAAAAGATGTGCTGTACTTAATTAACCATTCTCCTAAAAATCCTATTAAATATTTCATTGTCTATTAAGAGCAATTTTATCACTAGGTTATACACCTACTGATACAGAAGTCTAATCATAGGTTACGTGCATTTAAAACACTTAGCTATGGTCAGATTGCTCTCAAAAAGGCTGTACCACTTCATCCTAACCACTAGTATAAGAGTTCTCATTTTGCCTTACTCACAAAAGCACAGAGAAATCCTTTGTATTTTTAACAGAAAGTGGGCAAAAAGAATATTTTATTGCAACTGCATTTCTGTGATTATTAGGGACATTGATTATCTTTCCAGATACATATTTTTTCATTTTTTCTACAAATTATCTACTAACTAACACTTAAGTGCTATAGGTACAATTGACAACCTTCATCAAATACTTGATAAACTCCAGAGATTATCAAAATTATACTCTTCCCCATGAAACTAATAGGGAGAAAAAAGCAGTAGTTCCAGTACTTCTATCAGACAAAATAGACTTCAAAACAAAGAAAGTCATAAGACAAAGAAGGACATTACATAATGATAAAGGGGTCACTACAACAAGAGAATATAACCATTATAAATATCTATGCACCCAACACAGGAGCACCTACATACAAATACTAACAGAATTAAAGGGGGAAATAGAAGGGAATACATTCAATTTAGGAGACTTCAACACACCACTCACTCCAAAGGACAGATCAACCAGACAGAAAATAAGTAAGGACACAGAGGCATTGAACAACACATTAGAAGAGATGGAACTAACGGACATCTACAGAACCCAAAAGCAGCAGAATACACATTATTCTCAAGAGCACATGGAACATTTACTAGGGACATTTACACATATACTAGGCCACGAAAAGAGCCTCAGTAAATTCAAAAAGATTGACATTGAACCAATCAGCTTATAAGGTCACAAAGGTAGGAAACTGGAAATAAATTACACAAAGAAAATGAAAAAGCCCATAAACACATGGAGGCTTCACAACATGCTCCTAAGTAATCAATGGATCAATGTCGAAATAAAAACAGAGACCAAGCAATATATGGAGACAAATGACAACAATAATTCAACACCCCAACATATGTGGGATGCGGCAAAGGCTGTGCTAAGAGGGAAGTATACTGCAATACAGGCCTACCTCAGGAAAGAATATCCCATATGAAGAGTCTAAACTCACAATTAATGAAATTAGAAAAAGAAGAACAAATGAGGCCCAAAGTCAGTAGAAGGAGGGACATAATAAAGATTAGAGCAGAAACAAGTAAAATCAAGAAGAATAGAACAATAGAAAGAATCAATAAAAGCAGGATCTGGTTCATTGAGAAAATAAACAAAATAGATAAACCCTTAGCCAGACTTATCAAGAAAAAAAGAGAGTCTACACACACAAACAGAATGACAAATGAGAAGGTAAAAATCACTACGGACACCATAGAACTACAAAGAATTATGAGAGAATACTATGAAAAATTATATGCTAACAAACTGGATAACCTAGAAGAAATGGACAACTTTCTACAAAAATACAACTTTTCAAGGCTGACCCAGGAAGAAACAGAAAATATGAATAGACCAATTACCAGCAACGAAATTGAACTGGTAGTCAAAAAACTACCTAAGAACAAAACTCCTAGGGCAGTAGTTTCACCGCTGAATTTTATCAAACATTTAGTGAAGATCTAATACCCACCCTCCTTAAAGTTTTCCAAAAAGTAGAAGAGGAGGGAATACTTCCAAACTCATTCTATGAGGTCAGCATCACTTTAATACCAAAACCAAAGACAGCACAAAAAAGAAAATTACCGACCAATATCCCTGATGAACATTGATGCAAAAATACCCAACAAAATAGTAGCAAACCAAATTCAAAAATACATCAAAAAGATCATCCATCATGATCAAGTAGGATTTATTCCAGGGATGCAAGGATGGTACATTAGAAAATCCATAAACATCATCCACCACATGAAAAAAAGGACAAAAACCAGATGATCATCTCCATAGATGCTGAAAATGCATTCGACAAAATTTAACATCCATTCATGATAAAAATTCTGTACAAAATCGGTATAGAGGGCAACTACCTCAACATAATAAAGGCCATATATGACAAACCCACAGCCAACATCATACTTAACAGCAAGAAGCTGGAAGCCTTTCCTTTAAGATTGGGAACAAGACAAGGATGCCCTCTCTCTCCACTTTTATTCAACACAGTTCTGGAGGTCCTAGCCATGGCAATCAGACAACACAAAGAAATAAAAGGCATCCAGACTGGCAAGGAAGAAATTAAACTGTCACTGTTTGCAGATGACATGATATTGTATATAAAAACCCTAAAGAACCCACTCCAAAACTACTAGATCTAATATCTGAATTCAGCAAAGTTGTGGGATACAAAATTAATACACAGAAATCTGTTGCAATCCTATACACTAACAATGAACTAGCAGAAAGAGAAATCAGGAAAACAATTCCATTCACAATTGCATCAAAAAGAATAAAATACCTAGGAATAAACCCAACCAGGGAAGTGAAAGACCTATACCCTGAAAACTACAAGACACTCATGAGAGAAATTAAAGAAGATACCAATAAATAGAACACATCCCATGCTCATGGATAGGAAGAATTAATATTGTCAAAATGGCCATCCTGCCTAAAGCAACCTACAGACTCAATCCAATCCCTATCAAAATACCAACAGCATTCTTCAACGAATTAGAGCAAATAGTTCTAAAATTCATATGGAACCACAAAAGACCCTGAATAGCCAAAGCAATCCTGAGAAGGAAGAATAAAGTGGGGGAATTATGCTCCCTGACTTCAAGCTCTACTACAAAGCCACAGTACCCAAGACAATTTGGTACTAGCACAAGAACAGACCCACAGACCAATGGAACAGACTAGAGACCCCAGATATAAACCCAAGCATATATGGTCAATTAATATATGATAAAGGAGCCATGGATATACAATGGGGAAATGACAGCCTCTTCAACAGCTGGACAAAAACATGCAAAACTGGACAGCTACATGCAAGAGAATGAAACTGGATTATTGTCTAACCCCATACAGAAAAGGAAAGTCAAAATGGATCAAAGACCTGAATGTAAGTCATGAAACCATAAAAGTCTTAGAAAAAACCATAGGCAAAAATCTCTTGGACATAAACATGAGCGACTTCTTCATGAACATATCTCCCCAGGCAAGGGAAACAAAAGCAAAAATGAACAAGTAAGACTATATCAAACTAAAAAGCTTCTGTACAGCAAAGGACACCATCAACAGAACAAAAAGGTATCCTACAGTATGGGAGAATATGTTCATAAATGGTATATCCAATAAAGGGCTGACATCCAAATTATATAAAGAGTTCATGCATCTCAACAAACAAAAAGCAAATAATCCAATTTAAAAATGGGCAGAGGAGCTGAACAGATAGTTCTTCAAAGAAGAAATTCAGATGGCCAAAAGGCACATGAAAAGATGCTCCACATCACTAATCATCAGAGAAATGCAAATTAAAACCACAATGAGATATCACCTCACACCAGTGAGGATGGCCAACACAGAAAAGAACAGGAACAACAAATGCTGGCAAGGATGCGGAGAAAGGGAAACCCTCCTACATTGCTGGTGGGAATGCAAATTAGTTCAACAGTTGTGGAAAGAAGTATGGAGGTTCCTCAAAAAACTCAAAATAGAAATACCATTTGACTCAGGAATCCCATTCCCAGGAATTTACCCTAAGAATGCAGCAGCCCAGTTTGAAAAAGACATATGCACCCCTATGTTTATCGCAGCACTATTTACAATAGCCAAGAAATGGAAGCAACCTAAATGTCCATCAGTAGATGAATGGATAAAGAAGATGTGGTACATATACACAATGGAATATTATTCAGCCATAAGAAGAAAACAAATCCTACCATTTGCAACAACATGGATGGAGCTAGAGGGTATTATTATGCTCAGTGAAATAAGCCAGGTGGAGAAAGACAAGTACCAAATGATTTCACTCATATGTGGAGTATAAGAACAAAGAAAAAACTGAAGGAACAAAACAGCAGCAGACTCACAGAACCCAAGAATGGACTAATAGTTTCCAAAGGGAAAGGGACTGGAGAGGATGGGTGGGAAGGGAGGGATAAGGGGAAAAAGGGGCATTACGGTTAGCACACATAATGTAGTGGTGGGGGGACACGGGGAAGGCAGTATAACATAGAGAAGACAAGTAGTGATTCTATAGCTTCTTACTACGTTGATGGACAGTGACTGTAATGGGGTTGGTGGGGGGGACTTGATAATAGCGGGAGTCTAGTAACCATAATGTTGCTGATGTATATTAATGAAACAAACAAACAGAAAATCACTCCCTTCTCTGTGACCTTGCTGGGTTTCTTCCTTACCTCATCTTCCCTCTGAACCACTGGTACATAGAAGGGGCTAAAAAAATATGTGAACTAAAAAAAAAACAAAACACATTTGTCCCACTAAAGGCATGGGCCATGTCTTACTCATTTTGGAGCCTCAGAACTGAGCTCACCTGCCACCCCAAATATCTACTGAATGAATCATTCCAAGGTTCCCACACCTGAAACAAACTCTTAGGGAATAAGATCCAGGAATCCATTTTCAACAAGTTCTCTGGATGACTCCTCTATAACCAACCCAGCAACAGTCTTTAAGAACCACCGAATTAGTCCTCTCTCATGATGAAAGAGAATAAACTCAAATAGACAGAAATGGAATCAAATGACTTTCTTGCCACCTCTATCTATATAGACCTAGGATAAACAGACCTCTTACAGACATAAATATAAATAATTATTGAATCATCTGCTACTATAGCTACTCTTTGTCTAATTCAGCATCCTCAATCAACATACTACAATAGCCCACTTCCACCTTGTACCTGTACAAACTATTCTCTATACATCTATAATGATCTTTCTAAAAGGCATATCAGAGCATAATACTTTCCCTTTACCCATCCCCATCCTAAGGATAGCTTCTCCTCTCATTTTAAGAACAAAACCCAAACTTCTTACTCTGGTTTATAAAGCTTTACATAGTCTGGCCCCTGCCTATCCTCCTGGCCACATCTACCACACTCTCCTGCTCCTACTGTCTATATTGCAACCACACTGGCCTTTTTGTTCCTAAAATATACCAAACTCTTCCTAGCCTTAGAACTTTTGCACTTGCTATTTCATCTTTCAAAAATGTTCTTCTCCCTTACCTTAACATGGCCAGCTCATTGCTCCTATTCAGCCTCAGCTTACATGTCACCTCCTAGAGGGGCCTCCTCTAATCACTCAAGCAAAAGTAGCTTTCTAGTCTCATGCTAGGATAGCACTCTATTTTAATTTCCTACAAGGCATTTACAAACTGATATTCTCCTGTTTATTTCTTTAATGTCTATCTCCCGTAAACATAAGCTACATGACAGCAGTGAACCTGCCTTGATAGTAGATTCATGTATTTATGCCCATGGCTTAGAACAGTGTAGCAAATATATAAGCAGGTACTCAATATATATTTACAATCAATCTACGCTTATTATCACTGTATGAAGTTCTGATTTTATCAAAGAATAAATAGCAAAATTTCATTTTTTAATAAATAAATCCATTGAGTAAATCCAATTTTGTCTCATTAATGGAAAAGTAAAATTCAAACAAAATTACTTTTCAGATATTCTACATCAGGGATTTATAAAAAATAAACAAAATGTCTAAAAATTATACTGACACCAAAATCAAGTTATATTTTTCCAGTCAATATTTAAAAAAAAAAAACTTCAAAGCTACCACAAATTTTACAGCACTACAAAGGAGAAAAAACCCAAAAGTCCATCAACCAGTGAATAAACAAATTATGGCATATCCATATAAAGAATACTACTAAGCAATAATAAAAAGGAATAAATTCTTATTGAAATACATGACAACATGGCTGAATCTCAAGTTATGCTCAATGAAAGAAACCATGCAAAAAAAATACATATTGTATGATTCCATTTATATGAAGTTATAGAATAGTGACAGAAAGCACATCAGTTGTTATCTGGGGGTAGGAAAACCAAGGAGAGATTAGAAAAGAGAACTAAGATTAGAAAAGAGAACTAGAAAACTTGGGAATTATCTTGATTGTGGTGATTGTTTAATTAGTATGAACATATGACAAAACATCAAACTTTAAATATGTGCAATTTATTGAATATCAATTATACCTTCATTTAATTTCTTTTTTAATTTAAAAAAATCAGATTAGGTCACTCCCTTGCTTAAAATCCTTCAATGGCTCTCCATCCTCCAAAAATAAAAAACAGAAAATCTATTGCAAGCTTAATTAGCACTGTAAGGAAGTTAACATTTAAATGGAATAAAGAGCAAACTAATGTCATAAGCTGATTTCAATAGCTAGTAATCAAAGACATAGTTCAAGAGATTTTGATTTTTAACTTCAACAAAATGTAAACAGTAAATTCACAGAAATTTTAAATTTCTACATCAAAAAGCTAAAAATGTGGCAAACTCACAATTACCTGTAGAAGGTGGTGATTTCTCTGGGTGTTTTGCATTTAAAAGTTTTCTGCTTATAAATATGTAACCACAAGGACATGATTTACATGCAACAGGAACCTGTAGGGAAAAAAAAGTATATCAATTACTATTTTTTTGTTGTTAAACTTCTTCTCAGTGTTTATGTAGTCTCCTGAACTGAATGATAGATTACTTGAAGTAGGAATCATGGATTTATTTAAACCCCACCTCCTTACAAATTATTTGATATGGGTATTGTAGCCTATACATTTTCACCTTCTTGTTACAATATGAATATAGTAAATGCACAATAAACACATGCTGATATGAGTAACCAATAGAAAACAATAATAAGGTCACAGACAAGGAAAGTATGTAGGAAAAAAGGTACCATTTCCTAAAATTTTCGTTTGAAAGCAGTGGGGCACAAATTAGAAAAGAGGGCATGGTAGGGAAATCATTTAAGCATCCCAGCATAAGATTATGAGGGCCCTACTAGAATAGTGAGGATAGAAATGGAAAAGGCAGATCTTCCAGATATTTCAAAAAGGGAAAGAACTGAAAATTATTCAGGTTCTAAAATGAGAGGGTAAAATGCCAACTACCATTGACAGAATAGTATACAACAACCAGTTTGAGAAGCAAAAGTATAGTACAAACAAAATAGACTGTAGAGAAAGTACGAGTTGAGATATAGAGTCTTACAGAGTCAGCCCCAGGAAGGACACTGGATAAAATAGTTAAGCTCTTTAGGCTTCTAAGTCTGTAATATATTTATAAGTGGCTCTTTTCTCCACTTCAAGTCTATAAATATTTTTTAAAAATCAAATATTACTGAAAATCATTGAAAGAAATTATAGATTTCTCCCCAGAATCTTTTCACTGGTATTAACTTTAATGATCCTTGGAATTAAGACATGTTCACCTAAAACCAGAAATTAATCTCAACAAAAAGTACTCACAGAATAATTAGTCAGAAAACTGCAATTCCCTGTGTAAGATTAATTCAGTTTTCTTGTTGTTTTGCTTGTGTAAAACTTCAGTTACAATTATAAAGCTTTTTATCCATTACCTAAAGAATACTTCATATTCTGGAATATGATTTAATTCCAGAATATAACTTGATTTAATTAAGCAAAATATTTTGGCATAAAAATACTGAACAAAGGCTCTCTAGTTTATATTTAAGTAAAAATAACAATGAATCCTATAAAAATAAATGAACTCCAGATATGTCTAACAGCTTGTTTTATTAATGTGATGAGATTCTTTCAAACCGTGACAGAAAATGTAATGTTACATTTTTAATAGTGTAAAATCTGCCAAAATAGATATGTGTGTTGCATTAAAAATTTCACATCTTCACAGAAATCAGGCTCAAAGGTACTGACTCATTTCCTTTACACTAAACACATCACTAAGGGCATCCACAGTAAAGTAAATTGTTTTAAATTATGCTATCCAAAAAACACAGAAACGTGATGTTCTTAATCAAAAGATCCTTGCTCCTCAGCATTTCTTCCAGCTACTGAACTCAATAAACTTAAATTTAGGTATCTGTCTTATACACAAGAAAATTATTAGCAACCCTTGTCCAGAAATAACAGAGTGCTGCAATTAGATGAGAAATGTACATTTGGCTTCGGGATGAAGAATACATAAATACTAAGTCAACTGATAGGTTGATTTTCATCCCTTAATTAGTGTTTTATGCTCAAAAAACATTCTGGTACCTGAGTTAAGTCAACCTAAAGTCCTTTTTAAAATGGAAAGTTCCCTCCCGGACTCCAACCTCGGAAAAAAAAACAACCAACTACCATCACAACCCAGATCCTATAAAAAGATATAGAAAGGACAGACAATTTAGGTAATATCAATCTCTTCAAATTATAGTATAAATTGAATTTTAAACAAACACCCTAAATGTCCTTCAAATTTTAGTTGTAATGCCGAAGATAGTAGCTATGAAAGTTCTCATGCCTGCAAGAAATAAAATCTTATATTGTTTCACTGATTTTAAAAAGCTCAAAAATAACAGAGAACTCATTTACATTCTTTGCTGCTGAAAGAATCAAAGCTACCTAGAAATGGACATGTTTACTATATGTGACATAAAATTTCCTATAAATGGGGAAAAAAAGCTAATCTATCTTAAAAATTGAGGCACAAACAGAAACAAACAAAGATGCCAGAAAACTAACAAGAATCTTAAATACTACTACACAAAATGACATAGTAATTTAAGTTTGTGGATGTGAAACTCTTTGAAAATCTAAAGTATTAAAGTTTAGATGTTTCAGAACTGTATTTTTTTTATATTGGTATCATTAATGTAAAATCACATGGGCAACACTGTGGTTACTAGATTCCCCCCATTACCAAGTCCCCACCACATTACCCATTACAGTCACTGTCCATCAGCGTAGTAGGATGCTAGAGTCATTACTTGTCTTCTCTGTGCTATACCGCCATCCCCGTGCCCCACCCTATGTTATGTGTGCTAATCGTAATGCCCCTTATCCCTCCTCTCCCTCCCTTCCCACCCACCCTCCCCAGTCCCTTTACCCTTGGTAACTGCTAGGCCCTTGGATTCTGTGAGTCCACTGTTGTTTTGTCAGAACTATGTTTTCAACAGAGGCATGTAAAGGTGATGTTATAAAGCAACTGAAAATCTAGATCTTTTTGTTTGCTGATCTCGACCAGATTTTAAACTTCCACACAAAACATATGCAAATCTATTAAATTAGGGTAACCTCCTCAAATTTTAGAGATTTTACATTTATGTTTACAAACTCTACCTAAATTTTAATATTCATCAGGCAACTTAGAATTAACAGCAGTATTCCAATATTGTTTAATGGCTTTCTGTATTATAACTTTTTTCTCATTTGTAACTTCTACTTTTCTTAAAGAAGCTTTTACTTTCAAAAAATTAGAAAGCTGAAATTAATCTGTTATTTTCTTCAATCCAGTTCCTTACAGTAAAAGATAAATCACTTTTAAGAACCATCAGAAATTTTCCTCATGTATGTTGTATTTAGAATAAAGGACAAAATGAACAAACATTTAAAATTAGGTAGTAGCTTGCTATAGGGTCATAACCTGCAATGAATTGTGTCCTCCCCCAACCCCAATTCATACACTGAAGCACTAACTCCCAATGTGATGGTACTTGGCAATGATTTGATTTAGGTAAGGTTGTGAGGGTGGGGCCTTTGTCATGGGATTAGTGCCCTTATAAAATATCAGAAAGCTCAGTCTCTCTGCCAGATCTTGGACTTCCAGCCTCCAGGACTGTGAGATAGTAAGTTACTACTGAGCCACCCAATCTATGGTACTTTGTAATGGCACCTGGAAGTGGGATTGTGTGTGTATAACAAAATTAAGAAATCTTTCCAAATAAAATGATCACGTTTTATTGAACAGTTACAGACTCCTACAAGCTTATTATCCTTTCCTCTTTAAACAGGGTATTAAAAACAGGTTATTTCCCCCAAAAGGTTATTTTATGACAAGTAAAACAAGGTCAGGATTTGCAATAATTTATGTCCTACAGAAACTGGAACACATAATGCATACCATATACACGATACACTTCTACACAATTGGCATAAATGGAAATGATGTAAATATTGAAATAATCTCCTGCAAAGAGACTTAAATTGCAAAGTCCAGTTTTGTCAGAATTTAACAAATTTGGTTTAAACAGCAAGAATGAAAGTTTAGCTCCTGACAAAAGTGTTTTTATACTGCATACTCAATACTTGTTAGATCAATAAACTGTAATTCTCCTTGCACAGTCATTCTCTGATCAGCATTTCTACCACTTTCCATAAATGATACTGAATAAAACATGCAACTTTTTCTGTTTTAAGATATGATGAACCTATAGGATTACTCATTGAAGACTATGCTAAAATCAGCTTATTAAAAAATAAGTGGAGCAAAGAGTAGAAAATGATTGGATTAAAGACGGCAGCGTGAGAGGTGAGACACAGGCTTCCTCCTAAAACCGCACATAATACAAAAATATAATTAATACAATTAATCCTGAAAGAGCAACAGGAAAGAGGGCTGTGCCAGACTGCATACACCTGGAGAAAAGAGTAGACCTCACAGAACAGGGTAACGTCCCAAAGCTGTGGCCCGGCAGGACCCAAGGCCTTCCCCCAACCCAGCTCACTGGCGGGAGGAAGAGAAATGGAGCAGGGAGGGAGTGGAGGCCTGGGACTGCAGAATATCTAACTCCAGAGATCTACTCTAGGAGCACAAACCTACATTTCGTGGTGCTTGCATGATACTCTCATGATTATGGGGTTGGAAAGCTAAGACAGGCAGAATTCCTGGAGAGACTGAGATTCCAGCCACTTGTGGAAAGCAGGGATCCATATCAGGCTGCTCTGGGACAAAAGAAAGGTGGCCAGTCTGAGAGACTTCCTAACAAAAAAACCCCTTAGCAAGAGGGCTGCTAAAGGGGCAAGGATTGCACAGAGCTTACTGCACAGGAGAGAGTACAGGTAGACAAAATTGTCTGGGTGCACTCTGCCCAGCAGGTTAGGAACTTTGCCATATAGACTCTCATATTTAAGGAGGAAAAATAAATCTTCCCCCTTAAACGATCTTCAAGTGCTCCAGCTCCCTGGCTGGCTACACAGCTCCAAGGACCCTCTCCGTGATACGCAGCCTACTGCACCTTTCTCCTGGCCAGCCCCACCTGGCTCACAAACCGACAAACCCTACCCTGGCGTTAGGCCAGCCAGAGGGAAGATCTGTCTACAGCAACTACAAATGCAAAGCATAGAGGCTTATACCTGTGTGCTCGGCCCACTGATTCAGGCAATGGAGACACGCATAGCAGCTGGGAAGCAGGAAACAGCTCTTTCCTCCCCCCAGGCACCAATACCACTCCCCTGCAACCCGCGACGTTGCTTCAGGGGCTGGGCAGCTCCAGAGAGTAGAGCTTCTGGGCACTAGAGGATGCCATATACAAATATGAAATGCCAAAGGAACCTGGTTCAGAGTAAAATTATTAATATCACTCCTGAGAAAGATTTAAATGACATCGACCTCATGACGCTTCCTGAAAGGGAGTTCAAAATAAAAATCATTAACATGCTCATAGAGGTATGGAAAGATATTCAAGAACTCAGAAATGAATTCCAGTCAGAGATCCAATCATTGAAGAGCACAATGGAGGGTATTAAAAGCAGATTGGATACAGTGGAGGAGACAGTAAATTAATTAGAAACTAGAGAAGAGGAATACAAAGAAGCTGAGGCACAGAGAGAAAAAAGGATCTCTAAGAATGAAAGAATATTGAGACAACTGTGTAACCAATCCAAACGGAACAATATTCTTATTATAGGGGTACCAGAAGAAGAAGAGAAAGAAAAAGGGATAGAAAGTGTCTTTGAGGAGGTAATTGCTGAAAACTTCCCCAGTCTGGGGAAGGAGATAGTCTCTCAGGCCATGGAGATCGACAGATCTCCCAACACAAGGGACCCAAGGAAGACAACACCAAGACATATAGCAATTAAAATGGCAAAGATCAAGGATAAGGACAGACTATTAAAAGTAGCCAGAGAGAGAAATAAGATCACCTACCTACAAAGGAAAGCCCATCAGACTATCATCAGACTTCTCAGCAGAAACCTTACAGGCCAGAAGGGAGTGGCATGATGTATTTAATACAATGAAGCAGAAAGGCCTTGAACCAAGAATACTTTATCCAGCAAGACTATCATTTAAATTTGAAGGAGGGATTAAACAATTTCCAGATAAACACAAGCTGAGAGAATTTACCTGGCACAAACCATCTCTACAGTGTATTTTGGAGGGACTGGTACAGATGGAAGGGTACCTAAGGTTTAATAGCTGTCACCAGAGCTAATAAAACCACAGTAATGAAAGCAGAAGAGCCAATTACTAAGCAACTACCAATATTAAAATAACTATCTCCAAAGTCAATCAAGGGATAGACAAAGAGTACAGAATATCATACCTAATACATAAAGAATGGAGGAGGAAGAAAAAGGAGGAAGAAAAAAAAAGAACCTTTAGACTGTGTTTGTAATACCAAATTAAGTGAGTTAAGTTAGACTCTTAGATAGTAAGGAAGTTAACCTTGAACCTTTGGTAACCACGAATCTAAAGCCTGCAATGGCAGTAAGTACATACCTATCCATAATCACCCTAAATGTAAATGCACTGAATGCACCAATCAAAAAACATAGAGTCACTGAATGGATAAAAAAACAATACCCATCTATATGCTGCCTACAAGAGACTCACTTTAAACCCAAAGACATACACAGACTAAAAGTGAAGGGATGGAAAAAGATATTTCATGCAATTAATAGGGAGAAAAAAGCAGGACTCGCAGTACTTGTATCAAACAAAATAGACTTCAAAACAAAGAAGGACTATACATAATGATAAAAGGGTCAATCAAACAAGAAGATATAACCATTATATCTATGCACCCAACACAGGAGCACATACATATGTGAAATAAATGCTAACAGAATTAAAAGGAGAAATAGAATGCAAGGAATTAATTCTAGGAGACTTCAACACCCCACTCACTCTGAAGGACAGATCAACCAGACAGAAAATAAGTAAGGAGACAGAGGCATTGAACAACACAATAGAACAGATGGACCTAACAGACATCTACAGAACTCTACACCCAAAAGCAGCAGAATACACATTCTTCTCAAGTGCACATGGAACATTTTCAAGAAAGATCATACACTAGGCCACAAAAAGAGCCTGTGCAAATTCACAAAGATTGAAATTGTGCCAACCAGTTTCTCAGACCACAAAGGTATGAAAAGAAACTACAAATAAATAATGCAAAGAAAATGAAAAATTCCACAAACACATGGAGGCTTCACAACATGCTCCTAAATAACCAATGGATCAATGACCAAATAAAAACAGAGATCAAACAATATATGGAGACAAATTACAACAATAATTCAACACTGAAAAATCGGTGGGACACAGCGAAGGCCATGTTAAGAGGAAAGTATATTGCAATACAGACCTACCTCAGGAAAGAAGAACAATCCCCTATGAGCAGTCTAAACTCATAATTAACGTAACTAGAAAAAGAATAACAAATGAGACCCAAAGTCAGTAGAAGGAGGGACATAATAAAGATTAGAGGAGAAATAAATAAAATCGAGAAGAATAAAACAATAGAGAGAATCAATGAAAGCAGGAGCTAGTTCTTCGAGACAATAAACAAAGTAGATAAACCCCTAGCCAGACCTAACAAGAAAAACAGAGAGTCTACACACAAAAATAGAATCAGAAATGAAAAAGGAAAAATCATTATGGATACCACAGAAATACAGAGAAGTATGAGAGAATACTATGAAAAATTATATGCTTACAAACTGGATAACCTAGAAGAAATGGACAACTTTCTAGAAAAATACAACCTTCTAAGGCTGACCCAGAAAGAAACAGAAAATCTGAACAGACCAATTACCAGCAACAAAATTGTATTAGTAATCAAAAAACTACCTAAGAACAAAACCCCTGGACCAGATGGCTTCACCGCTGAATTTTATCATTTAGTGAAGACCTAATACCCATCCTCCTTAAAGTTTTCCAAAGTAGAAGAGGAGGGAATACTCCCAAACTCATTCTATGAGGCGAGCATAACTCTTAATATGAAAACCAGGTAAAGGCACCACAAAAAAAAAGAAAATTACAGACCAATATCCCTGATGAACATGGATGCAAAAACACTCAACAAAATATTAGCAAACCGAATTCAAAAATACATCAAAAAGATCATCCATCATGATCAAGTAGGATTTATTCCAGGGATGCAAGGATGGTACATTAGAAAATCCATCAACATCAGCCACCACATCAACAGAAAGAAGAACAAAAACCACATGATCTTCTCCACAGATACTGAAAAAGCATTTGACAAAATTCAACATCCATTCATGATAAAAACTCTCAACAAAATAGCTATAGAGGGCAAGTACCTCAACATAATAAAGACCATATATGACAAAACCACAGCCAACATTATACTTAACAGCAAGAAGCTGAAAGCTTTTCCTTTAAGATTGGGAACAAGACAGGATGCCCACTCTCCCCACTTTTATTCAACATAGTTCTGGAGGTCCTAGCCATGGCAATCAGACAACACAAAGAAATAAAAGGCATCCAGATTGGCAAGAAAGAAGTTAAACTGTCCCTGTTTGCACATGACATGATAATGTACATAAAAAACCCTAAAGAATCCACTCCAAAAGTACTAGAACTAATAACTGAATTCAGCTAAGTTGCAGGATACAAAATTAATATGCAGAAATCGGTTGCATTCCTATACACTAACAATGACCTAGCAGAGAGAGAAATCAGGAAAAATTTCATTCACAGTTGCATCAAAAAGAATAAAATACCTAGGAATAAACCTAACCAAGGAAGTGAAAGACCTATACCCTGAAAACAAGACACTCTAAGAGAAATTAAAAAGAGGATACTAATAAATGGAAACACATCCCATGCTCATGGATAGGAAGAATTAATATTGTCAAAATGGCCATCCTGCCTAAAGCAATCTACAGATTCAATGCAATTCCTATCAAAATACCAGTATCATTCTTCGTCGAAGTAGAGGAAATCATTCTAAAATTCATATGGAACCTCAAAAGACCCCAAATAGCCAAAGCAATCCTGAGAAGGAAGAATAAAGCTGGGGGGATTACGCTCCCCAACTTCAAGCTCTACTACAAAGCCACAGTAATGAAGGAAATGTGGTACTGGTACAAGAACAGAACCATAGACCAATGGAACAGACTAGACAGCCCAGATATAAACCCAACCATATATGGTCAATTAATATGCGATTAAGGAGCCATGGACATACGATGGGGAAATGAGAGCCCTTTAACAACTGGTGTTGGTAAAACTGGACAGCTACATGCAAGAAAATGAAACTGGATTATTGTTTAACCCCATACAGAGGAACAAACTCGAAATGGATCAAAGACCTGAATGTAAGTCATGAAACCATAAAACTCTTAGAAGACAACATAGGCAAAAATCTGAATGTAAACGTGAGCAACTTCTTCCAGAACGCATCTCCTTAAGCAAGGGAAACAAAAGCAAAAATGAACACATGGGACTACAACAAACTAAAAAGCTTCTGTACAGCAAAGGATACCATCAACAGAACAAAAAGACATCCTACAGTATGGGAGAATATATTTGTAAATGACATATGCGACAAGGAGTTAACATCCAAAATATATAAAGAACTTACACGCCTCAACACCCAAAAAGCAAATAACCCGATTAAAAAATGAGCAGAGGATATGAAGAGACAGTTCTCCAAAGAAGAAATTCAGATGGCCAACAAACACATGAAAAGATGGTCCACATCACTAATAATCAGGGAAATGCAAATTAAAACCACAATGAGATATCACCGCACACCAGTAAGGATGGCCAGCATCCAAAAGACTAAGAACAACAAATGCTGGCGAGGATGCAGAGAAAGAGAACCCTCCTACACTGCTGGTGGGAATGTAAGCTAGTTCAACAATTGTGGAAAGCAATATGGAGGTTCCTCAAAAAACTAAAAATAGAAATACCATTTGACCCGGGAATCCCACTCCTTGGAATTTACCCAAAGAATACAACTTCTCAGATTCAAAAAGACATATGCACCCTATGTTTATTGCAGCACTTTTTACAATAGCCAAGATATGGAAGCAAACTAAGTGTCCATCAGTAGATGAATGGATAGAGAAGATGTGGTACATATACACAATGGAATACTATTTATTCAGCCATAAGAAACAAATCCTACCATTTGCAACAACATGGATGGAGCTGAAGGACATTATGCTCAGTGAAATAAGCCAGGCAGAGAAATACAAGTGCCAATGATTTCCCTTATTTGTGGAGTATAACAACGAAGCAAAACTGAAGGAACAAAATAGCAGCAATCTCAGAGACTCCAAGAAGGAACTAGTGGTTACCAAAGGGGAGGCATGTGGGAGGGCGGGTGGGGCGGGTGGAAGAAGGGGATTGAGGGGTATTATGTTTAGTACACATGGTGTGGGGGATCAAGGGGAAAACAGTGTAGCACAGAGAAGGCAAATAGTGAATCTGTGGCATCTTCCTACACTGATGGACAGTGACTGCATTGGGGTATGGGTGGGGACTTGATAATATGGGTAAATGTAGTAATCACATTGTTTTTTCATGTGAAAATTTCATAAAAATGTGTATCAATAATACCTTAATAAAAAAAATAATAAAATAATAAGTAATTTCAAATTACTCCTGATTTTTAAAGAAAGTGGGGGAGGGAAAAGGGGAGGAGAGAGGTAGTCATTTTGAAAAAATTTCTCAGTGAAAAAGAAAAATCACACCCAGATCTACATGTGGCATGAAACAGGCCCTTACAAATGGTTTTAATTGAAAGAGTTTTAACTCATTAGACTGAAAGGTTTATAGGAACGTCTATTATCCTAACAAAGAATTAGGCATGCTTAAACTAAGAAACAGTAAAATGAGGTTTTAAAAATTACAGCTATGAAACCATTAATCCTGTGTAGAAAGCAGTCATTTAAAATTCATGAAACCACACACATATTTTTTTAATAATCTGCAAGCAGAAACGCCGAAATTTAAACTGTGTGTACCGTGGTGGGTCGGGGAAGTGAGGAGCGCCCAGAAGGGAAAAGTTTTAACAGGGGCATTATTCAGTAATATTCTATTAAAAATGATACTAAAAAAGGATTCATGATTTCTTACGCTAAAAATATATCTAGGAGGGAAAAAATCCAAATTCGCCGAAACTTAAAACCATTACATTGCGGCCCCATTTGTCACATTTAAGCGTTCGCGCAGGTCGCGGTGGGGACAGTTTTAGGGGTCCAGCACACACACATGATAGAAACAAAGCAATCCTGCGTGGCAGGGGCCAGTATTCGGAGTCCGGCACATCAGGCATCCGCGTCCGGGCAGAATGGACCGGGCCTCTGCCCCAGTCTCCCGCCACTGTCACCAGGTGCCGGACAGACCACTCTGGGAGGGTCGGGACAGGGCGCCCGTCGGCGATCCACGCCCCCCTCCGGCGCGGCCGGGCCACAGGACAGGCACTTGCGGGTCTGCGCACTGCCAGGTGGGCACCGGCCGGGATGCGGCCCGTGGCGTTTCCCCGGCAACCCCCTGGCTCAGCTCAGGCTCCCACCGTGGCCGCCGAGCCCAGGGACCCGCCCGCCCGCTCCGCCGCCGAGATCCCAGCAAGGCGGCCTCTCCGCAGCCAAAGGCCGCGGGAAACGGTCCTCCGCCAGCGCGCACCCGCCCCACCGGTCTGTGTGCCGTGTCCCCGGCGCCCACCTGTTGGTCGCACTCGGGACATGATTTGGTGGCCATCTTCACTTTCTTGGCTCGAGTGGCAGACATGCTCTTCTCCCGCGGCAGCGGCGACGGCGGCTCGGGCTCCACCCCTAGTACCTCAGCAGCCCGGCCTCCAACCGCCAGATTCCCGCAGGCCAGACCGAGGTTCTGGCCGGTACGCGAGCTCGCGCGTGCGCGAACTCGCGCAAGGCCTGCGTGCCGAAGGGGCGGGACGAGGCGTGCGCCGGCTCCCCGGGATCGCGGAACGCGCCCCCACCCACTCCACACCGTCCGCGAGCGCGCCCCGATTCTTAAGAGAAGAGGTGGGCTGGGTCCCAGGGGGCACATTGGCCACGCCTTCTCTCGGCCCCGCGGGCGGCATGGGGCGTGACTCAGCAGTAGCGGACGTCGGTCTCGACCAATGAATGCATAGATAGGGCATGTGACGCTGAGCACACCCGTTCTACGGGAGAAAAGAACTTGTGTGAAAGAGGTGAAGGGTGAAAGCGCTTGGCACAGATGCTGCCATTTAATAAACCAGTAAATGTTAGCAGAAAGAATTGTAATAGACATCTGATGAGTCTGCTACGTGCCACGCCCTGGACTCGGCGCTACAAGATATGAAATTCATTAAGTCAAATATTTATTTAGGACCAATTCTGCCCGACAAATGTGAATAACTAGGTATTCCCTGCCCTCAGAAAACACGCAGTCTACCGATGCAGACGGCCTAACATTCAAACACAACGGAATTGGGTTGTTGATGGGAAGAGTAAATAGTTGACTATTTCAAGCATATCAAAATTTAAAATCCACCTAGCCTTTGATCCAGCAATCCCAACCCTAAGAATTAAAAAGATATTCTCAAATATTTGGATTTGAAGTGTGCTCAAAAACATTTGTGCAGATGTTGTTTGTCAGAGCAAAATCAGAAACAGCCCAGGTGTCCACCAAATATTGCTTAAGTAAATTTATGCATACAAGAGTCACTGCAACCCTTCAAAAGAATGAGATTTATATGAAATAATCACCAAAACACAACATAAATTGGAAAAACAAAGTACAAAACATTTTTGATAAAAATTTTTAAATGTATTTTTATTTGCATCTGCATTAAGAAACTGGGAAAGGTAACTGGAGTCCAAGAGAGAAAGGAGACCTACTTTTCTGTACAATATCCTATCATATTATTTGAATTTTCTACTAGGTCAACCTAGTATGGCCTTTCCACCACAAAAAGTGAAAAAGATTTGTACACAGCTACTGAAGGGGCCACCTGATCCACTGTTGAGGGTGTTGGCAGTCCGAAGAGGCTTTCTGGAAGAAGTAATTCCAAAGCTGAATCCCCAAAGATGTCAGGTGGAGTTGCCCAATGGTGAAGTCCTACCAGGCAGATGCAATACAGTAAGCAAAGGCAGGGAGGTCAGGAGGTTTTGTTTTTTTTTTTCGGTATCATTAATCTACAATTACATGTGCAACATTATGGTTATTAAACTCCCCACTTAATCAGATCCCCCATACCAACCCCATTACAGTCACTGTCCATCAGCATAGTGAGATGCTGTAGAATCACTACTTGTCTTTTCTGAGTTGTACAACCCTCCCCTTGCCCCCCCCCCAAAATTGTGTCTGCTAATCGTAATGCCCCTTTTTCCCCCTTTCCCTTTGGTAACTGTTAGTCCATTCTTGGGTTCTGTGAGTCTGCTGCTGTTTTGTTCTTTCAGTTTTTTTCTTTGCATTTATGCTCCACATATGAGTGAAATCATTTGATACTTGTCTTTTTCCGCTTGGCTTATTTCACTGAGCATAATACCCTCTAGCTCCATCCATGTTGTTGCAAATGGTAGTATCTGTTTTCTTCTTATGGCTGAATAATATTCCATTGCGTGTATGTACCACATCTTCTTTATCCATTCATCTACTGTTGGACACTTAGGTTGCTTCCATTTCTTGGCTATTGTAAATAGCGCTGTGATAAACATAGGGGTGGATCTGTCTTTTTGAAACTCGGCTGTTGCATTCTTAGGGTAAATTCCTAGGAGTGGGATTCCTGGGTCTAATGGTATTTCTATTTTGAGTTTTTTGAGGAACCTCCATACTGCTTTCCACAATGGTTGAACTAATTTGCATTCCCACCAGCAGTGTAGGAGGGTTCCCTTTTCTCCACATCCTCGCCAACATTTGTTGTTGTTTGTGTTTTGGATGTTGGCCATCCTCACTGGTGTGAGGTGATATCTCACTGTGGTTTTAATTTGCATTTCTCTGATGATTAGCGATGTGGAGCATCTTTTCATGTGCCTGTTGGCCATCTGAATTTCTTCTTTGGAGAAGTGTCTGTTCATATCCTCTGCCCATTTCTTAATTGGATTATTTACTTTTCGTTTGTTGAGGTGAGTGAGTTCTTTATATATTTTGGATGTCAACCCCTTATCGGATACGTCATTTATGAATATATTCTCCCAAACTGTAGGATGTCATTTTGTTCTACTGATGGTGTCCTTTGCTGTGCAGAAGCTTTTCAGCTTGATATAGTCCCACTTGTTCATTTTTGCTTTTGTTTCCCTTGCCTGGGGAGATATGTTCATGAAGAAGTCGCTCATGTTTATGTCCAAGAGATTTTTGCCTATGTTTTTTTCTAAGAGTTTTATGGTTTCATGACTTACATTCAGGTCTTTGATCCATTTTGAGTTTACTTTTGTGTATGGGGTTAGACAGTAGTCCAGTTTCATTCTCTTACATGTAGCTGTCCAGTCTTGCCAACACCAGCTGCTGAAGAGGCTGTCATTCTCCCATTGTATATCCAAGGCTCCTTTATCATGTATTAATTGACCATATATGTTTAGGTTAATGTCTGGATTTTCTATTCTGTTCCACTGGTCTATGGGTCTGTTCTTGTGCCAATACCAAATTGTCTTGATTTCTGTGACTTTGTAGTAGAGCTTGAAGTCAGGGAGTGTATTTCCCCATTTTATTCCTCCTTCTCAGGATTGCTTTGGTTATTTGGGATCTTTTGTGGTTCCATATGTATTTTAGAACTATTTGTTCCAGTTGATTGAAGAATGCTATTGGTATTTTGATAGGGATTGCGTTGAATCTGTAGATTGCTTTAGGTAGTATAGCCATTTTGACAATATTTATTCTTCCTAGCCAAGCTCATGGGATGAATTTCCATTTGTTAGTGTCCTCTTTAATTTCTCTTAGGAGTGTCTTGTAGTTTTCAGGGTATAGGTCTTTCACTTCATTAGGTTTATTCCTAGGTATTTTATTCTTTTTGATGCAGTTGTGAATGGAATTGTTTTCCTGATTTCTCTGTTAGCTCATTGTTAGTGTATAGGAAAGCAACAGATTTCTGTGCATTGATTTTGTATCCTGCAACTTTGCTGAATTCAGATATTAGTTCTAGTAGTTTTGGAGTGGAGTCTTCAGGGTTTTTTATGTACAATATCATGTAATCTGCAAATAGTGACAATTTTACCAATCTGGATGCCTTGTATTTTTTTGTTTTTTCTGATTGCCGTGGCTAGGACGTCCAATACTATGTTGAATAACAGTGGAGAGAGTGGGCATCCCTGTCTTGTTCCCGATGTTAGATGAAAAGCTTTCAGCTTCTTGCTGTTAAGTGTGATGTTAACTGTGGGTTTGTCGTGGTCAGGACTTGTTTTGTGAGCATACCAAGTGCAGGGTGAAGAGTTAAGGCTGGAGAGATGGGCTTTATCCAGCTATGCAGGGTCTTTTCAACCATGGGAAGGAGTTCAGGCTTCATCCTAAGGGCAGTGGAGCAATAAGGGTTTTAAATTGGAGGAAACAGGATTAGGTTTGAAATTGAGAATGATTGGTATAGCAAAATGCTTCAGACCTCAAGACTTGGGAGAGGAAAAACAGTAAAGTAAGAGAAGGATTTAAAAATATGAAGGCCGTATTAGGTAAACTTAAGGAGCTTATTTTTATGGGGGGATGAGTGGTCAGGGAATTTCTAGTATGAATCTCAAGTTTCTATTGCAAATGACTGGAGGAATAGTAATAGAGAAAAATAGTATCTCAGTTTTCCCTGAAGGAGAATGGTATAAGGCACAAATCAGAACCCAGGGCCTGAGTTTTCTGAAACTTTCATTTGAATACGTCCTTTTTTCTGGAAATCTCCCAAAAAGGACACTTGGTGGGGATGGGTATTAAGGAAGTGGTCTTTAACTCTGTGGGATTTTTGAAATGGTTAATGTGGCAGACACTGACTGTTGGCTGATGTCAATTCCATCCAGGTTCCCCCTTCTCTCTAGCCACCTTCTAATGAGGAGTGGTCATGTGTTGTTCTCTATGGCCAACAAAATATAAACTAAGGTCAGCTGAGTGGGATTTTTGGAAAGGTTTTGAGTTTTGGGTAAGAATGTACAGGTTCATGTAAAAAACTCTTTGTCCTTTCACACTTTTTCTGTCAGGACCATTAACACGAGGCCTTAAAGCAGACATGTACAACAATAAGACAATGAAGTGCTGTATTAGTTATCAATTATTACATGATAAATTACTCCAAAACTTAGTGGATTAAAACAATATTTATTATCTCAGGTTCTGTGGGTCAGGAATCCAGGTATGGTTCTGCAGTCTCATCTGAATTCTCAACTAGGAGGGAATCCACTTCTAAGCTCACTCATTTGATTGTTGGCAGTCCCCAGTCCCTCACCACAGAGGCTCTTCAGAGCTGCCTCAAAGCATGGCAACTGGCTTCCCCTAGAATGAGTGACATGAGAGAGAGAGCATGCACAACAGAAGCCACATTCTTTTCATAACCGAATCTCAGAAGCAGTATCCCATTACTTCTGCTGTATCATATTATAAGCAAGTCACTAAGTCAGGCCCACACTCAATAAGGTATTACACAGGACAACAATAGCAAGAGGCAGAAATCTTTGAGCACCATCTTAGAGGCTGCCTACCCCAGGTGCCATGCATGCAATTATAATAAATACACTAAACAGGAACAGAAAGCTAGAAAGTGCGCGGGTCCCCTACAGCACTGTTGAATAGCTATCCCAGTCATGGGCTGCCTCCCTATATTCCTTGTAATGTGAAAGTGGGAAAATAGCTCAAAATAAGATACAGCTCCAGATGCACCAGAATAGTTAAAATTAAAAAGACTAATAACATCAAATGTTAATGAGAGGGGGTATAAAATGGTATAATCACTTTGGAAAAAGGTCTAGGAAAACTAAGTATATATATATAGCCAATGACCCAATATTTCCAGTCTTACATATTTATCCAAGAAAAATGAAAAAATATGTCCACAAAAAGAGCTGTTCAGGCACTATTTACAATAGCCAAGAAATGGAAGCAACCTAAGTGCCCATCAGTAGATGAATGGATTAAGAAGATGTGGTACATATACACAATGGAATATTACGCAGCAATAAGAAAGAAACAAATCCTACCATTTGCAACAACATGGATGGAGCTAGAGGGTATTATGCTCAGTGAAATAAGCCAGGCCGGAAAAGACAAGTACCAAATGATCTCACTCATATGTGGAGTATAAGAACAAAGAAAAATAAAAAATAAATAAATAAATAAATAAATAAATGAAGGAACAAAACAGCAGCAGACTCACAGAACCCACGAATGGACTAACAGTTACCAAAGGGAAAGGGACTGGGGAGATGGGTGGGAAGGGAGGGATAAGAGGGTAAAAGGGGCATTACGATTGGCAGACATAGGGTGGGGGAGCACGGGGGGGACTGTACAGCTCAGAGAAGAAAAGTAGTGATTCTCATCTCACTATGCTGATGGACAGTGACTGTGGTGGGGTTGGTGGGGGGGACCTGGTGAAGGGGGGAGTTCAATCATCACGGTATTGCTCATGTAATTGTAGGTTAATGATACTAAAATAAAATAAATTATTTAAAAAAAAAAAAGAGCTGTTCAGGATTATTCATAATAGGCCCAAACTGGAAAAAAAAAAACCCGACAAATGTCTGTCAAACAGGTAAAAAGATAAATTATGGTATGTTCATTTAATGGAATACAAATTAGCTTTTAAAAGGTACAAATTATTGTGTCGATACACAAGACAAAATGGATGAATTTCAAAAACATCATGCTTACTAAAAGAAGCCTTACCCAAAAGAGCACATACTGTACAGTCCCACTTACAGGCCGTCTAGAGCAGGCAAGACTATTCTATAGTAGAAAGGAATCAGAGCAGTGTTTGTCTCTTGGGGGGTAAGTGTGGGATAAAATAAAAAGGGGTAATCATTATCTGAATCTTAATAGGGATTTGTGCTACACAAGTATTTGCCTTTGTCAAAACATAATAATACACCTAAGATTTGGGATTTTATTGATTTAAATTTTACTTCAACAAGAACCGTAAGCAAATATCAAACTCTAGGTAATGATATGTGTTTAGGGTAAAATGTGTTAATGATTGCAACTTTCACCTGCAAAGCATTACAAAAAATAGGATGGCTACATGGACAGGTAAGTAATAAAGTACAATAAAATGTCAAAGGTAAAATCTAGGTGGTTGGCATACAGGCGTTCACTGTAAAACTCAAGTATTTTGTATGTTTGAAAATTTTTGTAAGTTCTAGGAAACAAAGCCTATTTATTAAAGCCACTGTTCATTAGGTTTTCAATTATTTGTTGTCACACATAATCGTTACTTACATGATACCCAAACAAGGGTTTTCTACAAAGTGGACGGAAGTAGCTCTAACAGTAATTCACTCATTTAACAAACATTTACTAGGTAACTACTATGTGCTGGAAGTTGTGCTCTTGATGGAGCTACAATCTTGTGAGCAAAACAAAATTCCTCTTGTAATCTAGCACAGAAGATAAACACATACTATCATACAAATAAATATATAACTACTATGGTCACAGTTATGAAGGGACCATACTGGGGCTTTAAGGCAATGGGCAAGGGGACCTGACCTGTGGAGGCATGGGGCAGGGCAATCAGGGAAGACTTCCTGAAGGAAACAGGCATGCTGGGTAAAGTTAATGAGATGAAGAGGAGTAGCAAATATTCAGACAGAAAGTACAGCATGGGCAAATTAGCTGAGGTAAAAGGAAGTGAAAAGAGGCTATTGTGGCTGAAGCACTGAAAGCGAAAGAGAGAAGCCAACATACCGAGGATGGGCACTGGAAAAGCCCACATTCCACTGGCTTTTAATGCTATTTCTAACTTTACTCAAGATCTTTCATGCATGCTGCTAAAGCGGCTGTAGATGTTCTAGTTTCACAATAAGCAATTAGACCATGCAGGACCTTCTTTAATAACAGGTATCATGTATCTGAAAAACCAAAGTGGCTATTCAAAATCACTTTGTAATCAGGTCTCAAGCTACCTTGGGAAAATGGGGGCGGGGAAGCAGGGGGCGATGTAGCAGCCTCCACCTCCATTCCTTTCTTTGACACTCAAACCAAAATTTCTACCAATGAGCCTTTTAAGCTTTTCTTCTTTTTGTGGGAAAATAGAATGCAAGCCTTAGGATGCTTGGCAGATCTTTGCATAAAATTTCTCATTTTTCTTGAAAATCCAATATAGCTCATAAAGAGTTACACCACAATGTTGTTCATGCAAAACCTTCATAAGATTGCATATCAATGATACTTTAAAAATAAATAAATAAGCTGACATGTAAAAAAAAATCTGAGTTATAAATGTATAGTTCCTCAAAACAGCAGCAGACTCACAGACTCCAAGAAGGAACTAGCGGTTACAAAAGGGGAGGGGTGTGGAAAGGCGGGTGGGGAGGGAGGGAGAAGGGGGTACTATGTTTAGTACACATGGTGTTGGGGGCCACGGGGAAGAGAGTGTAGCACAGAGAAGGCAAATAGTGAATCTGTGGCATCTTACTACACGGAAGGACAGTGCCTTGAGGTATGGGTGGGAACTTGATATGGGTAAATGCAGTAACCGCATTTTCATGTGAAACGTTCATAAGAGTGTATATCAGTAATACCTTAATAAAAATAAATAAATAAATTGGGAGCGAATATGAATAAATAAATAAATAAATGTATAGTTCCTATTTTTCCAAGGCAATGGAGAGATGGTCATCACAATGACGAAAATGTAGTCATTTTGTGTTGATTCTGTTCACAACATTTACACTCCGTACTTCCAAAAAGGAGTCACCTATGATTTAAAAAGAAAAAAAGGTATGAATAACAGCCAAAGCAGACAAATAAGATGAGTGCCTCATCTTTGTCCTGAAAGAGAGCTTTTCTTTTTCTCCTTCACAACCATATGCACTGAGTCAGGGAACACTCATTGCAGGAAAGCCCCACAGGCTCAAAGTGACTCAAGAAGCCAGTCCTCCTTTACAGATCGGCATCTCTGCTTCACTGAGCACTGAACTCTGCCCGACTGGCCTGTGCTGGATACAGAGGGGCCTCCAGAGGTGTCCCACACCTTGCTTTGCCTCCTTTGTTTTTCCTTTCATGGTATTAAATACTGCATATTGGGCATCTACTCTGTGCTTATGCTTTACATTAATTGTACCTCTTTCTCCCCAATGTGGTATCATAAGCCTCATTTACAGTTAAGTAAAGTCAAGCTCTGGGAGCATATCAGTCAGGAATCTTCCTTTTGCCAAAATGGAAAACTCAACTCAAAGTGGTTTAGGCAAAAAGGGTATTTACTAGCTCATATAACCCAAAGAACACTAACAGTAGTACTATTTCAGACACAGCTGGATCCATGTGCTCACAGAGCCACAGGGCCCATTTCTGTCTACACCCCGTTCTGTCTACACCCCGTTAGAGTTGGTAAGGAAGATTACTAAGATAACAGCATCCTACATCTATCTGCTCCTTTTCCTGTCTCCTCATGTTTCTTCACTGCTTCTGTTTGGCTTTCCTACCCATCCTTGAACCACTTGAGCTGGACAAGGACATCCACTGACTGTTTTAGACCAAAGACTAGCATTCAGCCCTGGAAGTCTGACAAGGAGTCTGAGAACTGAGGAAAGGTTGGATGGCCATACAACTAACATCCATACTAAGTAATTATATGACACTACTTTCTTTCACATTAGGCAAGACACTGCTCTCACCCTCTGTGACCATTTAGCCTCACCCTTGTGAGGAAGGGGAAGGGACAGGAGAGGGGTAAGTGGGTGTGGCGCGCGGCGCATGCGCACTTCTCTTTGCAAAAACGCCATTACAAGATGGCGCTGACATCCGCCCACTGCGAGCCGTAAACAACCGCGGGGCGCATGCCCAAACAGCCAAATACCACCTAGAGGTTGCATGACCTGAGACGTCAGATCGCCTGAGTCGTATCAGCCAGTAAAAAACAGACACGCCAGTGCTAGTGCTATAAAAGAGGGGTTTTGCCTCTCTTCCTGGTCTTCCTCTTTCCTCTTTCCTCCGGCTTCAATAAAGCTTGCTGCAGAAGGATCCTGGCGTCCGTGTGCGTTCTTGCTGGCGAGACGATTGCGCGGGCCGCAACTGGTGCCGAAACCCGGGAAGGCCGAACCATCGCCAGGCACCGAGGGAGACCCCCTTTTTCGGGGAGGGTCCAGAACTGCAGCCTTCGGGTGAGTATCAGAAAGGTATGTTTGGACTTCCTCCCGTTATTTCCTGATAAGTAAACTCTTCATTGGTGTTATCAGTCGGACGTAGATAAGCCGCAGCACCAGCTATGGGAAATTCACACTCCCTAGTTAAGGCTCTAAACGCCGTTCTGAAAAAACATGAGGTCGGCTTGCCCCGTGGGGTAACTGAGAATTTCATCAAGGAGGTAGACAAACTAGCTCCTTGGTTTGCCGTCTCAGGCTCGTTAACTCTCCCCTGCTGGGATAAATTGAAAGGGGACCTCGAGCGAGCACAAACAGAAGGTAGACTCAGATCAGGAACCTTAGCAGAATGGAGTTTGGTGCGGTCCTGTCTACAAGATGAGAACTGTCAAGCAGTTCTAGCGTCAGGACGAGAGATACTCCAGGAAGTACAGTCCAGCATGTCAGAATCTGATCAAGAGAGACGAAGTGGCGCCCGCAAAAAGAAAAGGCACGATAAGAAATTAGGCCCCTCACAGGCTTTAAAGCCCGTCGAGGCATTAGAGAAGAGAAAGGACGCTCTGGGAGAGACTAGTAAGGAGTCAGTGAGAAAACCCCTTTACCCCCTTGCAGAATTAGAAGCGTTGAACTTAGACACTTCCGACACAGAAGATCTTGATCCTGGGGAAACAGAAACCTTAGAAGAAGAAGCTGCACACTATGAAAGGGAGAGATATCACCCTGATTGGCCGACACCAAAATTAAAAATGAAAGTAAGGGAGACAGGCGGACCACCCTCCGTTAAACCGTCTGAGCAGATACCAACTGCGCCCCCGCCTTATGTGAGTCAGCGCAATGATTCCTTCTTTTCTCCTGAAGTGTCCCAAAAGATTAGAATGGCCTTCCCTGTATTTGAAGGGGCTGAAGGAGGTAGAGTACATGCTCCTGTAGAATTTGCAGTTTTAGAAAAGCTTGCAGAATCAGTCCGCAAATATGGAGTAGACGCTAGCTTTACTGTCATGCAAATAGAGCGTCTTGCTAACATGGCACTGACACCCAGCGACTGGCAAACTACCGCCAAGGCCACACTTAACAGCTCAGGCCAATATATGGAGTGGAAGGCCCTGTGGCAAGAAGCCTTGCAAATACAAGCCAAAACGAATGCCCTGTTAGCCAGCGATCAGGCCCTTTGGACATATGATCTCCTAACAGGACAGGGCCCTTATGCTAATAATCAGACAGAGTATAACTGGGGAGCTTATGCTCAGATCGCGGCCGCCGCAGTGCAAGCATGGAAAGGACTTTCTAAAAAGGGGGAACCGGAAGGACAGTTAACTAGAGTCGTCCAGGAGCCACAAGAGTCTTTTTCAGACTTTGCGGCACGAATGACAGAAACAGCAACCAAAATTTTTGGCGACTCTGATAGAGTAAGAATCCTTGTAGAGCAGCTAGTTTTTGAAAATGCTACCCCTGAATGCAAAACCATTATAAGACCTAGGAGAAACAAAGGCCTAGCAGACTGGATAAAATCCTGTCGCGGTATAGGAGGCCCACTTACCAATGCAGGACTAGCTGCAGCGATCTTGCAGACAAAAGGAGGAGCCGCTGCAGGCTCGAAAACATGCTTTAACTGTGGGAAACCCGGCCATATGAAAAAGGACTGTCGTAGCCAACAGTCTAGTCCTAAGAGGCCGCCTAATCTCTGTCCTAGATGCAAAAAAGGCTATCATTGGGCCGGGGAATGTCGCTCTACGAGAGATCTTCAGGGTAACTTACATCCTCCTCCGGAGGAGGTTAACACCTTAGAGTCTGAGCAACCAAAAAACGGCCTACAGGGCCCCTGGCGCCAGGGCCCTCAGAAATATGGAGCCAAGAGCCGCCCACAAAAGGGTTGAGTAGCTGCCGAGCATACTCCGGCTCGGCAGGACTGGACCTCTGCGCCACCACCGGAATCTTATTGATGCCTCAGTTAGGGACACAGCCCATCCCTGTCGCCTTCGATGGCCATCTCCCTGACCAAAGTGTGGGACTGATACTTGGCCATGCTTCCTTGACTATCAAAGGACTCATTGTCCATCCCGGTGTTGTGAGCACAGACTCGCCACCTAACCTCCAGGTCCTCTGCTCCAGCCCTGAGGGCGTCTTTTCCATCTCACCAGGAGATCGCATAGCCCAGCTCATCCTATTGCCCAGTTTACGGAGTAGCCTCCCAGCTAAAACAGAAAAGAGGGAAAGTGGAATAGGATCATCTGGATCAGACCATGCTCATTTAGTAATAGACCTAAAAACTCGACCAACCATGATGTTAGTCGTGGAAGGAAAGTCATTTACAGGCATCTTAGACACAGGAGCTGATAAGAGTATAATTTCTGCCCTCTGGTGGCCGAAAAATTGGCCACTAACACAATCATCTCAGTCACTCCAGGGACTAGGCTATAAGGCCAACCCCTCGCTCAGTTCTCGATCCCTGCAGTGGGTAGCCCCAGAAGGCCAGCAGGGCGCATTTATTCCTTATGTTCTCCCCCTTCCAGTTAACTTATGGGGAAGAGATGTACTAAGTCAACTAAATTTAAGATTGACCGATGTTTACTCACCACAAGCAGTATCTATAATGTCTCACATGGGATATAGAGAAGGTAAAGGGTTAGGGATTCATGAACAAGGAAGGCTGGAGCCTATACAATCAAAGACTAACCCAGGTAAGCAAGGCCTGGGTTTTCCCTAGTGGCCATTGAGGATGTTGTGCCCATAACCTGGCTCACGGAGGAGGCCGTATGGGTTCCTCAATGGCCTCTTTCCTCCCAAAAGTTAGAGGCTGCCACAAAATTAGTAGAGGAACAAATACTACTTGGACATTTAGAACCCTCTACCTCCCCTTGGAATACCCCAATATTTGTGATTAGAAAGAAATCCAAGAGATGGAGACTCTTGCATGATTTAAGAGCTATCAACGCTCAAATGCAGCTCTTAGGTGCAGTTCAGCGAGGCCTGCCTCTTCTCTCAGCCCTTCCAAAATTCTGGAATTTAATCATTATAGATATCAAAGATTGTTTTTTCTCTATCCCATTGCATGCACAGGACAGGCCTCGCTTTGCCTTTACCTTGCCAGCTATTAATCACTCTATGCCAGATAAGAGATACCAATGGAAAGTCCTGCCACAAAGCATGGCTAATAGCCCCACCATATGTCAGTTATATGTTCAAAAAGCCCTTGAACCCATTCGGGCTCGATTTCCATCCCTCATGATAGTTCACTATATGGATGACATTCTGCTATGTCATAGGGAACAGTCAGTTTTGCGCGCTTCTTACCCATTATTAACAAAAGTTTTAGAAAGATGGGGTCTCCATATTGCCTCAGAAAAGGTCCAAATGTCAGCAATCGGATCCTTCCTGGGCGCGACTATACACCCCGAAACAATCAGCCCTCAAAAGGTAACGATCCGCAGAGACCACCTCCATACTTTAAATGATTTCCAAAAATTGTTAGGAGACATTAATTGGTTGAGACCTTTTTTAAAAATCCCTTCGGCTGAGTTAAAGCCATTGTTTGACATTTTGGAAGGAGATACTCATATTACCTCACCCAGAACCCTGACGCCCGAAGCAGACTTAGCACTACAATTAGTAGAGAAAGCACTGCAGACTGCTCAACTGCAAAGGATTGTGAAGAACGCGCCCTTTCTCTTGTGTGTGTTCAAGACTTTCCAATTGCCCACTGCTGTGCTATGGCAGGATGGACCTTTATTATGGGTCCATCCCCACGCTTCTCCAGCAAAAATAATTGATTGGTATCCCGATGCAGTCGCTTGCTTAGCCCTGCGTGGAATAAAGGCAGCCCTCACTCATTTTGGAGAGAAGCCACAAAGCTTAATTGTTCCTTATACTGCGCATCAAGTTCAAGTCCTGACCACCACCTCAGATACCTGGGCAGTTTTAGTCACTTCCTTTAATGGCAAGATAGATAATCATTATCCTAAACATCCAATTTTGCAATTCGCATTAACCCAAGCTTTAGTGTTCCCCAGAGTGACAGCATCAAAGCCACTCCCCAATGGTGTGGTAGTCTATACCGATGGATCTAAGACAGGCAGAGGAGCTTATGTAGTTGATGAAAAAATAACAACCAGACAGTATCAAGAATCCTCCCCCCAGGTGGTAGAATGCTTAATAGTTTTAGAAGTCCTACAGACCTTTTTACAACCCCTAAATGTTGTTTCTGACTCCATCTATGTAGTTAATGCTGTAAAAATTCTAGAAGTTGCTGGGTTAATTAAATCCTCTAGTAAAGTCGCCTCTATTTTTCGCGACATCCAGGCTGCCTTGTTGAATAGAAAGTCCCCAATATTTATTACACACATAAGGGCCCATTCCGGCCTCCCAGGGCCCATGTCTTGGGGTAACATGCAAGCAGATCAGGCCACACGCCTCGTGGCCACAGTGCTTGTCAACACAGCCCTTGATCAAGCCAAAGAATTCCATTCTCAGTTCCATGTCACTGCCGAGACGCTACGACATCGTTTTAATATTTCTAGAAAGGAAGCTAGGCAGATAGTAACTCAGTGTAAACAGTGTTGTCAATTTTTACCAGTACCTCATACTGGAATTAATCCTAGAGGAATCCGACCTTTACAGATTTGGCAAATGGATGTTACCCATGTCTCCTCCTTTGGAAAATCCCAGTATTTACATGTTTCTATTGATACCTGTTCTGGCGTTATATTCGCCACCCCCTTGACTGGAGAGAAAGCTTCTCATGTAATACAACATTGTCTAGAGGCGTGGAGTGCATGGGGCAAACCTCAAGTCCTAAAGACAGATAACGGCCCCGCTTATACCTCTCAAAAATTTCTACAATTTTGCCGCCAGATGGATGTAGCCCATCGTACAGGCATTCCTTATAATCCCCAAGGCCAAGGGATTGTTGAACGTGCCCACCGCACACTAAAATCCTACTTCATTAAACAAAAAGGGGGAATTAGAGACATTTTGTCTCCAGGCCCCCGGGCAGCGGTTTCTCTGGCTCTTTTTACATTAAATTTTTTAAATCTGGATGACCATGGCGCATCTGCGGCTGATCGCCATTGCACACCAACAGATTCACCCAAAGAATTAGTGAAATGGAAAGATGTTATCTCTGGTCGATGGAAAGGCCCGGATCCTATTTTAATGCGATCCAGGGGAGCTGTCTGTGTTTTCCCACAGGAAGAAAATACTCCGTTCTGGGTGCCTGAAAGACTGACCAGAAGAATCTTAGAAAATGAAGAGGCACGAGACCACAAGGAGACCCCTGGTCGGCTTGGGGATGCTGCTCCTGAGCCTGATGGTGGTAACGGGGGAACCCCGGTGGGGAATCATGACGACATTTCCAATACCCATGCCAGTGATGCATAATGCTCAAGTTTTCCCACGCTTTTTTACCACCAACAGAAGCCTGGGGCTTGCTTTTATCCCCTATGATGACCAAAGTCAGAGGATGGCTACTAATAATAGTTACCTCTTAAAAGGGAGCCTGTGCTTTACGATCATCAAAAGCCCTAACGAGACTAGTCATTGTGTTCAAATTTATAATCAATTGCGGGGATGGTGGCCTAGTGCCACAAACAACCGTGAAAAACCACCCCCTCAACCTAAATTAGCCCCGTTTTGCAAGGGAACTATGGCAGATGACCTCTTCCTGCCATGGACAGGTTGTCAGGCCAGGCATTCATCTTGGACCATACAAAATTATTTTACCTTTTCCCCTAATATTAATACTTATTATAATAGTACATTTCTTGGTTATAATTTTACTTATATGATCCTTGAAAGAGCCAATGCTAACCCTTTTGATCAATGGCTCCTTTGCGGTATTAATGGAAGTTGCACTGATTTGTCACCATTTGTTATGATCAATGGAGGAGCCACTGCTAAAGGAAAAATAACATTTGATTTTAAAGGAACCGCTAAAGCCTCTGGCTCTGGAGGATCCTCGAATAAATTTCAGTGGACTACCGACTTTAAGTCCTATGAAGAATATCAAAACTTGACTTTTGAGCCCACACCTGTGTGTGTTTGGCCTCCATTCATATGGATTGTGAGCAATGATAGTTCTGTTTGGAATGACACCTTAAGGTGCACCTCAGAGACCTGCTTCTATGTGCTTTGCTGGGATGCCAGCACTTTTCCTTTTGCTATGGTGACTCGGTTACCTAGATTTGTACCTGTACCAGTCGAAGCACCCAGTAGTCTAAGCAAATTTAGAGTAAAAAGAGATTTTGGTATTTCTGCCATTATTGTTGGGATTGTTGCCGCCGCTGCCGTGACAGGGTCGGTCACGGCATCTGCCCTCGCCCTATCTACTTCTATACAGACAGCAGATACTATTAATCAGTTGTCTGCCGCAGTTACCTCAGCCTTAGATGTTCAGGCCTCTGCCAATTCACAAATTATGGGAGGCCTAATGCTAGTGAACCAACGTATAGATTTGGTTCAAGAACAGATTGATATTTTATGGCAGATGGCTCAATTAGGCTGTGAACAGAAAATGCCAGGCTTATGTGTTACCTCCATTCAATATGAGAATTTCACTTGAGCAGCAAATCTTTCTAAAACTTTGTCTCAGTTTTTACTACAGAATTGGACATCTGAATTTGAAGAAACGCTACGAAAATTGCGCTTTGCCATTATTGAAGTGAATTCGACCCGGCTTGATCTGTCTTTGACCGAGGGGCTGTCTTCTTGGATCTCCTCGGCCGTTTCCTATTTTAAGGAGTGGGTGGGAGTTGGACTTTTTGGTACTTTTGTGTGTATTGGCCTGGCGTTTGCCTTTTTTATACTGTGCAAGCTGCGGGCTCAAAGGCAACGGGATAAAGCAGTGATGGCTCAAGCCTTTGTAGCCTTAGAACAAGGCGAAGCAATAGGTATGTGGGTGTCCATGCTTAAGAACCAATGACCCCTTTTTATTTCTCTTCCTGCCCATGAGGTCCCTCGCTCCCCCATCAAGACCTGGTAAGTCAGTGACGGAGTGTTAGATAAGACTCTAACCGCCTAAGACAGGGCGACCTCGGGTGGGGAGGCCGACCCAGAGACAGGTAAGGAAAGAGCACTGCTCTCCAACAGGCTCAGGTCTTGTGGGAGGCCTTCCCTGGCTGCGAGACCTCCCCAGGATTTGCTTATGGACCCAGCTCTTGCACCTGGAGGGTTTTACCCATTGCACCCAGAGAGTGAGTCCCAGAGTCCCAAAAGAAATAAAAAAGGGGGAGATGTGGCGCGCGGCGCATGCGCACTTCTCTTTGCAAAAACGCCATTACAAGATGGCGCTGACATCCGCCCACTGCGAGCCGTAAACAACCGCGGGGCGCATGCCCAAACAGCCAAATACCACCTAGAGGTTGCATGACCTGAGACGTCAGATCGCCTGAGTCGTATCAGCCAGTAAAAAACAGACACGCCAGTGCTAGTGCTATAAAAGAGGGGTTTTGCCTCTCTTCCTGGTCTTCCTCTTTCCTCTTTCCTCCGGCTTCAATAAAGCTTGCTGCAGAAGGATCCTGGCGTCCGCGTGTGTTCTTGCTGGCGAGACGATTGCGCGGGCCGCAAGTGGGTGGATGGATGGATGGATTGATGGATGAGTAAGTCCTTCCCAATTTCTGGTCTTAGCCCTGCTATCCTATCATTCTCAGCTAAATCAGAAGCTCCACTCTCTTGAGAGTATAAACAGGAAGTCTACAGAAGCACTGAATAGATTGCTTGACAAATCCAAGGACAGAGAGGTAAAATGAGCAGGTGAGTCCAGACTAAGGCATCCAGCCAAGGGTACTGAAATTAGGACTGAAAGCAGCCTATACACTGCTCACCAAGCCATGTGTCAAACTTCAGGGCCACTTCTGCTGAAATGAAGGGACACTTTTTTTTTTATTATTTGCAGTAAAGTATCCCATGTGTGGTCTTTAATCCTTAGACAGTCAATTGTACTTTACAGGATTTCCATTCCATCTCTCCCTCCATTCCTCCTCCTCCCTCCCACCATCTATCTGTCTCTCATTTCTCTCTACCTCTTTCCACGTAATACCCATTCCAGGATAATCTTCCTCACCTCTTACCTTTCAGAATTCCTTAACTCTCCTCTCTTCCATGGGATAGACATAGCAGGTTATCAAGAGGGAGAGAGAGAAGAGGACCACCCAGGTATCTTTACCCAAACTTAATCCCTGGATGTGACAAAGAAGAACTGCAATGTAGCTACAAAATCATAAAGAGGCCATTAATTATAGTATCTGATAAGCCACCTATATTTTTAAAGAATATGTAACTGAAATGGAAAACATGAAAGAAGGGACTGACTCTATGTGACAGGGTAAGTATTATCTTCCAAAAACATTTCTACACCATGTCTGCTGTGTGCATGGTTTTTGGTGTTAGAAACATGTTTTCATTTCTTTATTCAAAAACTGCTTTCTGAGAGCCTCGATGAGGCTGCTCATCTCCCTGAAACCCTCTTTACCAGCTCTTTGCATGGCTGACTCCTAAGCATTTTGCACACATACATGTACTCTGGTTGCTCCACATTCTTCCAGTGAAGAAGCCCAAAATGCAGGAGCAGCTTGTAGCTTCCAGTACTTTAAGTACCTTTCAGTCTTCATGATCTGCCAGGGTCTAGGAAATGATCATATGAACCATATGAAGATTGTAGAACCATATGAAATTGCCTTTTATAGGTCAAAAGGAAGTATTATATTTTTGAGGAAAAGAAAAGCTGTATTCAACCGAAATATGCACTGTTAACCTTAACTGCTTTCCCCAAATGATGTTTCCCAAAATACTGAATATTTGGAGAAATATTTATAAAATTCAGCATTGTTAAAATTTATTCAAATTCTCAAATCACTGCTTCCTTACTGGAGAATCCAAGTGACAAATGGTACTAGTTGAAAAAAGATCAGGTGAACATGATGGATGTGGCAAAACTTCTTAGCCCAACTCAGTAACTTCCCTATGGTGGTTTGTGATTTCTGCGGTCAAATGTAACTGAAAAGCATAGATCCCTCTGCTAACAAATGCAGAGTGTTTTTAGATCAATTTTTGATACATAATTTCAACTTCTTGACACTAAATGCTACCTGTTGGGTTAAAAAGATGGGTTTTAAATTACCAACAAAATATCCTTTTTGCAGACCACCCTTTATTCCAGAACTATTTTTTGGTTGCAATGATGATTTTAACATGTTTGGGAACTTCATCAATATCTAATCACAGTCCAGCTCACTTTCAATTTAATTTTTTTATCAAAGCTTATGATACTACTCAAAATAGGTCTTTTGCTTTTTCAAATCTTAAGGAATAAGCATATCTCAAACCATCTCAGTTTATGATCATCCATCAACTTGTATGGTACCTACCCAACTGTCCAATTTTTTCACCTTTCCTATTGCAGCCAGGCATTGAGAAACTGTTGTAGCTGAAACCCCTAAGTCTGCTGCAAGGCCTCGAATTGCTGTTTTGGGGTTAGCTTCCACCATGGCTCTCAATTGATCTTCACTTAAAACAGATTTGGGTCTCCCTTGAGGCTCATTTTTCAGACTCAGATCCCCAGAACGAAATTTTTCAAACCACCACCGGATAGTCCTGTCATTAACAGAGCCTTCTCCAAACACAGAACTGATGTTTCTACTTGCCATGGCTGCACTATGTCCTAATTTAAATTCATATAAAAAAAGTATTCGCAATTCTTTCAAAGATATGGTATTGTTCACTTCTGTGGAGAAAATAAACAACAAATACTCAGTCATCAAGAAACTCAACAGAATAATATTATCTATTCTAAACAGCACAACTGAAAATAGACCTGATCTCAACTTTAACAATCATAGTCAAGATTTAATTGGTCAAATACGGGCAATTTCATTTGGAGGATACATGTTCTAATCACTGTACTCTGCTGCCATCGTTTATATCAGGTGGGTATTAGTTTTCAGTCTTCTGGCTTTCCAATAGTAATAATTTCCAGTAATTTTATGAGCATCTACCATGGAAAAAATGCTTTTGAACTAAAATGAGTTGTGCTTTTAAGTTCAGGAACTCAGTGAATACCAAACAATTGTTTCAATACTATCAAATTAAGATCTCAGATCAGTTTAATGCCTGGAAAATAATTCTCCCAAAATGGGTTGATAAATAAAAATTTCTTATGTTTTCTAACAGAAGAATTTTTAGGTCTTCCTCTTCCCTGTCTTGTATGATCTGAGCGACTGCTACTGCATGACTTCTTAATGTTTTCTAAATCCTTACTCACTATAGAACTTGTCTCCTTTTGCCTCTGTATTTTACTCTTTATTTCATATTTAATTTTGGTGTAGATGAATAAAAATAACATGTTTTAGGAGTGTGGAAGAACTGTTTGCCTGAGCTCAAATTTTCCTTGTAGTAGTCACATATTCTAAATGATACTAGAGTCCACTGCCTAGTGTATTTTTAAAAACTACAACCATAAATAAAATACATTTCCCTAAATACACCAAAGGGTTTAAAAAAAAAATAAGAAGAGGGATTCAGCAGAATTCATGTATAGACAATGTTTGGGATGAATCTTGGGGTAGAAAGGGTTTTTTTCCAGCAGCTTTAATTCAAACTTCTTTTAAGTACATAATCCTCCACAGCAACTTTCCTGCCTTTTTCCTCCCCTCTGCTTCCAAAATGGTGTAGTGGAAAGGGAAGAAGTCTCTATTCCTTTTTGCCCTCACTTAAATTATAAATTAAGCTATTTCAAATTAATCAATAATTAATCTTCTATTACAAAAATATCTGACCTCAACCATATTTTACTATCATTAAAAAGAAACAGAAAACGTATGTTGCAAATATAAGATGATTATTAGGAAAGTAAGTAGCTTTATTTTAGTTCTTAATATACTGAAAGCAACTACCCCATTGTTCCTAATGGAATAGAAATAGAGAAGAGAGATTTCCCATCAAAATAAACATGCTAGTTAAGATACAACCATAAAACAAAACTTGTTTTAATACAGAGCTAATCCAAAAGCAAAAGAGAAATTTTCCCAAATGCATAAAAGGATTACAGTCAAAGCCATAGTGGTGAAGGGGCACATGAAAGCATTCCTATCTCAGAACTTACATACAATATAATAGGACAATCTGAAACAGACACTTTAAGACAAGCTAAAATAGGACATTTGAAAACATGCCTTAAATGTTCAAAGAGAAAACACAGATATAGATTCCATCAGGTAAGAGCAGGCTATTGTAAAAGAAAATTTTCACATTATATATAGTTGTCATGTCTCCTTAGTTTCCTCCAGTATCACAGTGCCTCATCTTCCCCTATCTTTCATGACCTTAACCTTTTGAAGAGTTACTCTGTCAAATGCATCTTATTTAGGTTTGACTGATGTTTTTTGATGCTTAGACGAAGGTAATGCATTTTTGGCAAGAATACAAATGATGTATCCGTGTCAGTGCATCAAATCATAGGTTTCATAGGTCAATATATTTTATTATTGTGACACTGACCTTGATCACTGATAAAGGAAAATTGTGGCAGGTTTCATCCCTGTAAAATTACTATCTTTCCTTTGTGATTAATGAAGATCTTGGAGACATACTTTGAATCAATACAAATTTTACTTAAACACACAAATTTTCACTCATTTTATCATCCATAGGTGGATCTTGTCCATAACAATTAGTAGCGTATTCAGCTAATGCTTATTTTCTACTTTTCTCAATCCTTCCACAGTTATTAACTGGAATTCTACTATAAGGAAGAACTGTCCCATTTTCCCATTTTTTTATTTATACCAATATGGACTCATGGATATTTATTACCCTACAGATTATAATCCAATCATATCATGATTGGTTTTGCTCAAATTGTTCCAGCATTGGCTATCAGCAAGTCCTTCAGGCAGGCTCTCATGTTCTTTCAACATTATCCCAACCCCACCCTGCCTTTTAAAGTATTTTGTTATTATCTGGCATGCCTGAAGATGTTCCAGGCACTTTTAGTATTTTCCCTATCTCACTCCTGGAATCCACCACTTCTCTAAAGAGCCCTGGTTCCTTTTATGGAGAACCGTACTTAGAAATAAAAGATTGGTATTGGGCTTATTCATTACTGCTGGGGTATCACTGTGTCTAGTGAGAATGCAAACTGTTATACCCCTTCTGAGGGGAAATTTGGCAGCACCTAAAAATATTACATATCTATTATTTACCTTTTATGTGTGGGTTTCATGTGTGCATATAACCCACACATATATTGGTAACTCATATTCCAATCCAAACTGACAGACTTGATTTTAGCCTACTCCTTTCCTTATTTGTGAGAAACCCAGATATTATCTAAATCATAAATACTTATTTCTTCAGTCTGAATACACAAATAAGGCAGGTTCATAACTGCTAATCTATAATCCTATGAAAAATACATTTACTAATTAGATTACAGCATTACTGTATAAGCCCTTTTGTCTTTAACATTACAGTATAGAGTCAAGATGGTAGTTCCCTTAAAACTACAATGAGATATCACCTCACACCAGTGAGGATGGCCAACATCCAAAACACAAACAACAACAAATGTTGGCGAGCATGTGGAGAAAAGGGAACCCTCCTACACTGCTGGTGGGAATGCAAATTAGTTCAACCATTGTGGAAAGCAGTATGGAGGTTCCTAAAGAAACTCAAAATAGAAATACCATTTGACCCAGGAACCCCACTCCTAGGAATTTACCCTAAGAATGCAGCAGCCCAGTTTCAAAAAGACAGATGCACCCCTATGTTTATCGCAGCACTATTTACAATAGCCAAGAAAAGGAAGCAACCTAAGTGTCCATTAGTAGATGAATGGATAGAGAAGATGTGGTACATATACACAATGGAATATTATTCAGCCATAAGAAGAAAACAGATCCTACCATTTGCAACAACATGAATGGAGCTAGAGGGTATTACTCTCAGTGAAATAAGCTAAGCCGAAAAACACAAGTATCAAATGATTTCACTCATATGTGGAGTATAAGAACAAAGAAAAAAACTGAAGGAACAAAACAGCAGCAGACTCACAGAGCCCAAGAACAGACTAATAGTTACCAAAGGGAAAGGGACTGGGGAAGATGGGTGGGAAGGGAGGGATAAGGGGGAAAAGGGGCATTACGATTAGCAGATGTAATGTTGGGGGGCACGGGGAGGGCTGTACAACTCAGAGAAGACAAGTAGTGATTCTATAGCATCTCACTATGCTGATGGACAGGGGGGACCTGATGAAGGGGGTAGTTTAATAACCATAATATCGCACATGTAATTGTAGATTAATGATACAAAATAAATTATTTTAAAAAAAGATGGTAGTTCCCAAAATTATTTGGGTTAGTTCTTTTCTTCCCCATCCCCTTCAATATCACTGATTTTTTACTCCTGCTGCTCAGTTCCATCTCCCTGTTTCTCTGCTCTCCTTTCCCACCTAACCACTACAGATTACCAGTCACTTTAGATTCTGGTTTATCCTCCCAGCACTGATTTTGTACAAATGAGCTGATACATGTACATTGTCATTATCACCTTCTTTCTTTCTTATATAAAAGGTAGTATAGTGGAGAGCAGTATGGAGGTTCCTCAAAAAATAAAAACAGAACTACCATTTGACCTAGTCATTCCACTCTTAGAAATTTACCCAAAGAAAACAAAATACCTGATTCAAAAAGATATATGCACCCCTATGTTTATCACTTCACTGTTTGCAATAGACAAAATATGGAAGCAAACTAAGTGTCCATCAATAGATGAATGAAGAGGAGATGGTACATATACACAATGGAATATAATTCAGCCATAAAAAGAAAAGAATTCCTGCCATTTGTAACAACATGGATGGACCTAGAGAGTATTATGCTCAGTGAAATAAGCCAGGTGTAGAAAGACAAATACCATATGATTTCACATATTTGTGGAATATAAAAACAAAGCAAAACAAAGGAACAAAACAGCATTAGACTCATAGACACTGAGAAGGGACTAGTGGTTACCATGGGGGTGGGTAGTGGGTGGGGGTAAAGAAGAGGGGATGTTGAACCACATGTGATGTACATTTGGTAAAATAAAAAAAATAAGAGGGGAAGGAAAGAAAGAAAAGAAAAGGAAGAAAGGAAGGGAGATAAGGAGGGAGGGAGGGAGGGAAGGAAGGAGGGAAGGAGGGAGGAAGGAAGGAAGGAAAGAAGGAATTGTCCCTAAAAAAAAAAATGTAGCATAGTCCAGATACTATGTGCTTTAACTTTTTCACATAACAGTGTACTTATGTTATGGCGAGAGAGGATTAAAGATGGCGGTGGGAGAGGTGAGACAGAGACCTCCTCCTAAAACTACATATAATATGAAAATATAATTAATACAACTAATCCTGAAAGAGCAATAGGAAAGAAGGCGGCATCAGACTGCATACACCTGGAGAAATGAACAGACCTCACGTGTGGGGAGCCGGATATGCAACAGCCATAATAATTTCATCTTAGGCTCTCTCAGAAGTTGAGTTTCAAAAGTGCACAAAAAGTTTCAGTTTCACATTCCAAGATATGTGTTTAAGTTTCAGTTTCATATTCTTTTTTTTTTATCATTTTTTTTATTTTAGTATCACTAACCTACAATTACATGAGCAATATTGTGATGATTAAACTACCCCCTTCATCAGGTGCCCCCCACCAACCCTATTACAGTCACTGTCCATCAGTGTAGTGAGATGAGAATCACTACTTGTCTTCTCTGAGCTGTACAGTCCCCCCG